>CM019830.1:45880011-45907212 GCA_009763385.1 Coix lacryma-jobi var. lacryma-jobi
GGCTTGTTGTGTGCTTGGCGCGACGTGTCACGTTTTGCGTCAACAACCGCTATCCGGGGGTCCAGCCGTATCTGAAGGTAAGTCTATAACTAAACACCACGCTTAATTATATTCTAACTATCTCTACCCTAGCTTTGAATAGAGACACCCTTGCGGACGTCAGAGCAAATGCTTGACTTAATAAGATAAACACTAAACTAACTAAGCAACCTATTGGCAAAGATCAAACACTAAGCACACTAGAGATTAACTACTATGGCTAAGTGAATTGAACTGTAGGATAGCTAGGTCACACTCAAGGCACTTGATAAAGTAATACTGAAAGTAATACTAAAGTAATATTGGAATAATGATAAGTGTACCTGAGATTCAAGAGAGCAAACCAGACCAGAGACGCCGGGAAATCAACCAACCTCCGATGCCAGTCACTCGCACCCGCTTCTCTCCTAGCAAACTCTACGCTACTATACCACTGGTTAGGGCTGAGCTGTGCTAAACTAAGAGCCGCGCTGCAGCGAGGGCACTAGAGCTATGCTCTCTCTACTAGCTAACCTACTTGCCTAAGCTCTCGGAGCTTCTAACCTATCTCTCACTTGCTTTCTTTGCTTGCTTGCTTCTTGCCTTCTTGCTTGAAATGAAGTGATGCCTCCAGGGGGTATTTATTATCTTGTGGAGTGAGGGGGTACTTATAGGGGGGAGGCAGCCAGCCTAGGGCTGAGTCAGGTGGCGGGCGCCAGCCCTAAGTGGCGGCCGCCACCCCTAACCGTCCGATTGAACCGCCATTCAACCGAGGGCATCCAGGGGGTCCTCCAAGGCAGTGGTTAGGTCGGTGGCTCAAACCCTAACCGCCTCTTGTCCAATCCAGGGCACGATCCGTGTCACCCGCCTCCCGAGCCGTCTGATTCAACCGACCTAGTGACCAAGGGCCAGGAATCGGCCTTCGGGAGGTCACACGGATCGGTGACGTGGCAGGGAGTGGATTTGGGCCAACTCAATTGGCGGGCGCCACCTAGGGGTGGCGGGCGCCACCCCCCTGAGGCCCAATTGGGCCCTACTGAGTGGGCTTGGACTTTGGTGGTTCAAATATCCAAATTTGGTTCAAATCCTGCATTCAAATCAAAATCTATGGACATGTGGAATTCGGTTAGTTTGAAAACCTATTTGACTACATTTCATGCCTTTTTGGTGAATTTTAGGGTAAAATGTTGATGGTAAAACAGGTGTTTAAGGACCATCAACAATCAGGCTAGTCATTGAACTCTGACTTCAATAGAAACAAGAAAGATAAGGGGAAGAAAGTAGCTGAAGACCCTCAGCAAGACGCCGGCGGTTTCCAACACCCCAAAGGGACCATAAACGTCATATTTGGAGGAGTAACCACCAGCGACAGCAAATGTCTTCAGAAACTTTCCCTACGGGAGATCATGTCTACAGAGTTGGCTACCCCCAGATACCTTGATTGGTCCGAGTATCCGATCAAATTCTCTCGAGCAGACCAATGGACCAATGTCTCCAATGCAGGGCATTACCCGCTAGTCCTGGATCCTACGGTCGTCGGGTTCAAATTGGGAAGAGTACTCATCAACGGAGGAGCAGGACTCAACGTCATCTTTGCAAGCACCTTACGCAAGATGAACTTGGACCTCGCAACTCAGCTCACACCATCAAACGCCCCCTTCTACGGCATAGTACCCGGAAAGGCGGCCATACCACTCGGAAGGATCATACTACCCGTCACATTTGGAGCTCAGACCAATTACCAGACTGAGTACATCAGCTTTGAGGTAGCCGATTTTGAGTCATCGTACCATGCCATATTTGGGCGACCAGCTATCGCCAAGTTTATGGCAGTACCTCACTACCCGTACCTTCTGCTGAAGATGCCGGGTCCTAAAGGCATTCTAACCTTCAGGGGTGACTCGAAGCGATCATTGGACTGCGACACAGAGGCTGTTCAAATCGCCAAAAAAGCTCAACTCGCCCTAGAAGTACAAGAACTTGCTCAGATGGTACATAATACCAAGCCTGGGGATGCAGAAATCCCAACTAAGGAGGCGGGTATTATCCAACCATCTGCAGAAATCTCTACAAAAACCATTGACCTGGAAACCGGTGATCCCTCAAAGACAGTGGTTATCAGTGCTCACCTATCTGAAGAATAGGAACTCGCGCTCACCAAGTTCCTCAGAGCAAACAAAGACATATTTGCTTGGAAACCGGCTGATATGCGAGGAGTTCATAGGAGCTTGGCTGAGCACAAATTGGAACTAAAAGAGGGCTCCAGACCCATCAAGCAAAGACTACGATGATTCTCGCCAGAGAAGAAAGAGGCAATCAAGAAGGAGATAGCTAAACTACTTGCGGCGGGGTTTATTAGAGAAATTCTCCACCCCGAGTGGTTAGCCAATCCAGTACTAGTGAAGAAAAAGAACTCTGCCGAGTGGCGCATGTGTGTCGACAACACAGACCTCAACAAGCACTGTCCAAAGGATCCTTTCGGGTTACCAAGGATAGATCAAATAGTTGATGCCACCGCAGGCTCTGCTCTATTATCCTTTCTGGATTGCTATTCCGGGTACCATCAGATTGCTTTCAAAGAAGAAGACCAACCCAAGACATCATTTATAACTCCCTTTGGAGCCTACTGTTATAAAACCATGTCCTTTGGGTTAAAGAACACAGGGGCTACTTACCAGCGTGCCATCCAAGATTGTTTGGGCGACCAAATTGGCCGCAACGCAGAAGCTTATGTCGATGATGTGATCATAAAGACAAAGGATTCGACTACACTTGTATCAGACCTGGAGGAAACCTTTACCCGACTACGCGCATACCAATGGAGGCTCAACCCCACGAAGTGTGTGTTCGGGGTACCCTCAGGCCAGTTACTCGGATTCCTTATTAGTCGTCAAAAGCAGATCACAGCTATCATCAATATGAAGCCACCTACCTCAGTCTGGGATGTTCATAAACTCACCGGCTGTATGGCTGCGCTCAATCGATTTATCTCACGGCTGGGAGAAAAGGGACTACCTTTCTTCAAATTACTCAAGGCTGGTGATAAATTTCAGTGGATGTAAGAAGCGGACAGGTCCTTTGAACAGCTCAAAGGATACCTTACCAATTCACCTATAATAACGCCACCAGAACCGAGGGAGCCGATGATGCTTTATATTGCAGCTACCACACACGTTGTTAGCACAGCAATTGTAGTGGAGTGCAAGGATGACAAGCACATCCACCACACCCAGCGACCAGTATACTACATCAGCGAGGTGTTCTCCGACTCAAAGGTCAGGTACCCGCAAGTACAGAAGTTACTCTACGCTCTACTTATATCCTCAAGAAAGCTACGACACTATTTCGAAGCTCATGAGATCACAGTTGTTACGGATTTTCCATTGGGAGAAATTCTCCACAATCATGATGCTACCGGAAGAATTTCCAAGTGGGCAGTCGAGTTAGGGGCGCTCAACATCAAGTTCACTCCAAGGAAAGCAATCAAGTCACAGGCTCTAGCTGATTTCATCGCCGGGTGGACAGAAATACAACAAATCCAGCACAATGCTATTCCTGAACATTGGAAGATGTACTTTGATGGGTCTTTAAAACTCGGTGGAGCAAGGACTGGAGTACTACTTGTATCACCTGCTGGAGAGCAGCTCAAGTATGTTCTGCAGATTTTATGGCCTGCTACCAACAACGAAGCAGAATATGAAGCACTACTACACGGACTCAAGCTAGCAGTCGCATTGGGCATCAAGCGACTCCTAGTCTATGGTGATTCTTCTGTGGTAATTCACCAAGTCAACAAGGATTGGGATTGCACCAAGGAAACAATGAACGCCTATTGCGCTGTTCGTAAGCTAGAAAAGCACTTCTCAGGGTTGGAACTCATTCATATTACCCAGGATCTAAATGTGGCAACAGATATCCTAGCAAAACTGGGTTTCGACAGAGCTCTGTTTCCTAGCGGTACTTTTGTACATGAGCTACCCAAGCCTTCAATTCAAGAGAAGGATGAGGTTGATCCCGCACCCTCCGCTCAGATTCTAACTATAGCACTTGACTGGACATAAGTTTTCATTGACTACTTCAAAGAGCATAAACTGCCCAGTGATAAAACTGCTGCAGAGTAGGTCACCAGACGTAGCAAAAACTATGTTCTAGTCGGAGACAAGCTATATCGACGCGGTGCTTCATCTGGAGTCCTCCTCAAGTGCATCTCACCAGAAGAAGGCAGAGAAATCCTAAATGAGGTTCACTCCGGGTGTTGCGGCAATCATGCAGCTTCTAGGACACTAGTCGAAAAGATCTTCAGATCAGGGTACTACTGGCCCTCAGCCTTGAAAGATGTTGAAGACTTAGTCCGCCGCTGTCAATCATGCCATTTCTTCGCCAAACAGCAGCATGTACCCGCACATGAGTTAATATGTATTCCTCCGTCTTGGCCTTTCTCATGTTGGGGACTCGACATGGTGGGTCCTCTTAAGCGTGCTCCAGGCAGATTCGAGTACATCTACGTCGCAATCAACAAGTTCACCAAGTGGATTGAGTACATGTCGTTGGTCAAGTTCAATGCACCCAAGTCAGTTCAATTCATGCAGAGCATCTTCTACCGCTTTGGGATACCACATAGAATCATCACTGATCTTGGGTCCCCCTTCACGGCTATTGAGTTCAAGTCATGGGCTAGCAACTGTGGAATTAAGATAGACTACGCATCAGTGGCTCATCCACAATCAAACGATCAAGTTGAATGAGCAAACACCCTCATTCTTGCCGGATTAAAACCAAGGCTATTTGACCTTCTAAAAGATCATGGCGGAAAGTGGGTCGAAGAACTTCCTAAGGTAGTCTGGGGGCTACGGACACAGCGAAGTCAGGCAACAGGCCAAAGTCCTTTCTTCCTGGTATATGGCACGAAAGCAATCCTCCCGGCAGACCTAATCTGGAACTCCCCACGAACAGAGCAGTACAATGAAGGCGAGGCTGATGATACAAGGCGACTAGAAGTCGACAGTCTTGAAGAGGCCCGATTAGCCGCACTCTTTCAGTCAGCAAGATACCTTCAAGGAATGAGGCTCTACTACGACAAGAACATCTATCACCGTACCTTCCAAGTCGGCGACATGGTCCTGAAGAAGATTCAGAATACCACAGGGCACCACAAGCTTTTGAGTCCATGGGAAGGACCCTACATAGTATCTAAAGTAACAAGACCCGAGTCATTTGAACTAGTCACTGAGGATGGTTCTCCATTGCCAAATTCATGGAATATTGAGCATCTAAAGAAATTCCATACCTAAGGATTATGCTACAAATTTGACTCAAGGCAAATGTACTTATTTCCCGGATATTAATAAAGTTTGAAGTTCATCAGAAACAAGAGCTTTATGACTTACTTTCTATTACACTTCATCATGACTACTTAGTCGGATAAAGTACTTTAATGATACAATAAGCTTTAGCTATTGTCTCACACCGACTAATATATAATATTACTCGGATAAATTTTTTCAGTGGCAACCATAATCGAGTTACGAGCTCCGAGCTCAATACAACTCAAAAGATAGTACGGTTTAATACCCGGCTATCATAGCGAATATGGTACCTACAAAAGTAGATACTAGTTCCTATAAGGCATAACAAGGGGAGTAATACTCACCCTGTTATATACTAATTGGACAGAGGTCCGCTTACTTTCGCACTAAAGCTGCGACTACCAAGAGGATATGATTCACCCAACAGCAACCATCGTTCAGTCCTTTAGAGGTGCTTGATCAAAGTTATCCCTTGGACAAGAGTACTAAGAGTAGTACTCGGGCAGACTAAGTTCTCTATAAGATCAATAAAGACTATTAGAGAAACGAAGTCATATGACCCAAAATTTAAGTGCTAGAGAGCACTCGGATAGACCTGTCTAATAAGACGCCTGGTCACGCATCCACAAAACGACCCATTGACAAGACATTCCTTGCAATGCCGAGTCGATCATACATGAAATTTACAAGTCTCAAAAGTAACTAATACTTTGATTCTTTATGTTTAAAAATAATTGTTTACAGCCAATACAAACAATGGTCAAAGGATCAAGGAGGTTAGACTACTCTACAGGATCAAGAATTTGAGAGTACTCCTCCGCCAAGGGCTTAACTTCCTCCTGCATCGCTGCAAGGTCCTCATCGCTTGGGAGCGTCATGACGGACGACAGGTCAAAGGTTGGCAGATGCAGCCGCAGCGTCGCCAGCAGACCCTGCACCACTGAAGTCGCCATATCCTTGATGTACTGAGCCAGCCGCCCGGGTGCAGCCTTGGCTCGATCAATCAAGGATTCGTCAGCTCCTTCAGGGCGTGGGATCATATCCAGCACGGGCTCTACAGCAAGCTCCAGCGCCTTCAGTTGTGCTTGAACCGCTTCAAGAGCCTCCCGCGACTCCTTTGTCGATTTCAATGCCTGCAGGAGGTCCCGGTCAGCACCCTCACGCATCAATTTGGCTTCTTGAAGAGTACTTTGCGCATTAGCATATACCTCTTCAAGCTCCGCCTCCTTCCGGTTGAAAGCATTTTGCCACCCGAACGCCAGAGTGTTTGCATCTAAAAAAACATCAGTCGGATAAGTCTCAGAAAGTCTGCAAGTGAAAAATGGACTCGGGGCAGTACTATCAACTTACCAGCCAGCTGCTTCTTGGAAGACTTTTTGAGCTTCTTCAGCTTCTGCTCCAAGGCAGCATCTTTGGCAATTAGCGCAACTTCTCGGTTTTTGGCTGCATCACGTTCAGCAACGACAACCTTAAGATTGCCTTGCAACTCATTGATGCGATTGTGCAGAAGCTGAGTGGCCACCTTTTGGCTAATTTGATCCTGGGCAATGTAATCTTTGAGCTCCTGATTCTCATGGGACATCTTCTGGCGAATCCGAGTGATTTGCTCTTTGACCTTTACATCGAAGCCCTGTGCAGACACAACACTGTAAGTACTCGGATGAGACTACAACATATGAAGAGGACTTCAAGATAATTACCTCAACAAATTTGTGAAGCGCTTCAGCAGGTGCCATCACTTGCTCACTCAACTCCTTCAGTCGGTTGAGGTCTTGGTTGTACCCCATAACATCAAGCGTCGCTCCTTGGCGCGAGGACTCGGGGCACCCTCAGACCCTCCCTGAGGGCGAGTCGAAGCTTCAGCATGGACGTTGGCCAAGACCATCTCCAGAGTTGGCTCGTCTGGTTGTCGAGTGCTGAAAAACCACTCATTGATTACTCGGTCAAACTCCAACTGAGCAGGAGAACGAAAGATTGAAAATGGCTCACCAACCTGAGGCAAAGGGAGAACATCCGCTTCAGGCGCTGCATCGATCTGGGATCTGGACGGAGAGGAGCCGGGCAGAGGATCTACCTGGCTAAAGGTTGAAGGGACTCTGGATTCATCCTTTTTTAGCGTCTCTGACTCCTCTAGTGTCCGGGTCTCAGGGACAATACTTGAAGGTGCTGCAGCCGGTTTCGTTTTCCTGCAACAGACAAGCGTCCATGCTAGTACAAGGAACGTGCAGATACTCTAAAGTAAAGTCTTGTAACTTACTTTATGAGCTTCAACGCTCACGGCAGCTTCAAGAGCGGTTTCTTCAATTGTGGGTCGGAAGCCAGAGCTTCTTCAGAGACCGCACCGCTCGAAGTTCCCTGGGCTGTTTCAACATCTGGATCAAACAGAGATATAAGACAAGGATTTATTAAATCCAAACAAAGAAAGAGTACAAGGTACTCGAGTTTCCCCTTACCAGGAGCACCCGTATTACAGTGTTTTTTAGCCAATTCTGTGGATAAAAGTACTTTTCGACAAGCACGGCGATTACTAGTGCGAGCCTTCTTTGGAATAGGTTCCGCGGCATCTTGAATCGGAGTTGGAGACCTCTTCCGGCTACTCTCGGCATCTGGGTCTATAAGCATGACATCAGAGTCAGTTGATTCTGAGTCAAGCCAATCAAGGTCATCTGGAGAGCTTAGTTTCTTTGGAAGGTCCTCACTTCGGATGGGACCTTCTAGAGCTATGCCTCCGCCTTCTTCAGTTGCTGGAGGTAGGGGAGGACAATCATTGTTATCCCTCCCCTGGCCCTATCAAAAGAAGCCAATTTGGTCAAGTCTGAAAGATATCTACTGAGAATCTCAAAGACAAAACAATTCAACTACTCACCTGTGGAGGCGGGTTGATCGCAGAGAAGGTGGTCTTCACTGGGACAAGATACTCACGGCTCTTCAACAGCCGGTTCATCCTCCTTAGGATCTCGTGACCAGATAGCTGCTCGGCATCATGAGGACCCGGGTCCTTCACGCCCAAGTACTCGAAGCCAAAATTAGCTCGTTGTTGGAGCGGGTGGATTCGGCGCGCGATGAAGTCTTGAACGACGATGTACCCATTCAATCCGCAGATCTTCAATGCCTCTATCATGTCAATGAAAGGTTGGACAGTCTCTACCTCCTCGGCGATAATCTTGTCTTTCCACTCCCGACAATTTTGTGGAGGCCATCCATCATGGCGACAAAGAGCTGGTGGGGGGTTGGCCATGTAAAACCATCCGGCAGCCCAATCTCAGACAAAATCCGACAGCTCTACAGTAATATACTGCGTGTCCACCTCTAGCCTAAGTTGGATGCTAGCCCCTCCAACTACCTCAACGCTAGCGTCACTAGGTTGACACTTCACCCAGAAGAAGTAGCAGAACAGAGTAAAGGAAGGGCAGATCCCTAGAAAAGATTCACACAGATGGGTGAAGATAGCAATGTGGAAGCAGGCATTGGGAGTCATATGGTTGAGGGTCAAACCATAGTAATGGAGCAACCCCCGCAGGAAGTCAGACGCTGGAAGTCCCAATCCCCGCTCCACAAAGGATTTGAACATGACTATCTCCGTCGTATTGGGCGTGGGAGCACGATGGTCAGTAGGCACCCTCCACCCATCAAGTGGTTGCGCTCGGAGCAGTCCTTGCTGCGCCAAGTAAGCAAGCTCCGTCTGCCTGGTATCCGGCATCTTCCACGCCAAGACATCAGTGGGCAGGCAAGGATGGGACGGCCTCCCGGTGGTGGTGATCCTGGCTTTCTTCTTCTCCGCAGCAACTTGCTTCTTAGGACCCATGTTGGTGACAAGGGATTTTCTACGCATCAACTGAGGATTGGCTATAGGATTTCTAACTCCGAAGGCAATGGCTTGATTAAAGCGTGAGGAAATCATAGGTCCGGCGGCGGCTTATTATAGATCTGTTTCGGCAACCGTTCATCTTTTCCAAACGGCGTCATGAAACCATTCAAAACCCTAATAGTTGGGGGGACGTTTCAGACGGCGTCAGAGGCAGTGAACAAGTACACCGTAAGCAGACAACGTTACTTCTTTCACAAGACACAGTTAGTACTCGGAGAAAAAGACAAAGGACTCAGAAAATATTCCAAGTACCCGGATCTTATTTATTATTACTCGGAATTACAACAGAGATATGTGGATACATCTTGAGATACAGCAACTACCAGCACAAGTACAATCATGATGTAAAACGCTACTCTAGTGTAATCAAGGTACAGAGTCTTGATGCCTAGTGCACCAAGGACCAGGTTCAGTGAGACGCAGTAAAGCAGACACAGAACCTTGGGTTGACATTATCTTTTCAGTGCATCCCAAGGAGGGTTTAAGGCACCACCCCAGTACCCAAGGAACTCGGGGGAAGGCCCTAACCCTAGCGCCCTTTTGACAACCTGTGATTCCGAGGTTGTCTACGAGTGGAGTCACAAGAGTTCTTCTAGGCGCACCTCTGTATCCCTCTGCTCGCGACCACTTGGAAACCACCCTGGCCGGATGATCCCTTCACAATAGTTCTTCTGGACACATCAACTATCTTACATAAGGAAGATACCAGGGGGCTTGGGCATCTCTGCTACAGATACTACAATACTCATGGGACTAAGAGCAGTCATATACTTGAAGAGGATATGGTTTCCTTGCTTCCCAGGCAGGGTATTTATAGGCGGTTCGTCTTGGTCTATGGACATTGTCCATGGATATAAGTGACCAGAGAATCAATATTTTACCCTATGTACTGTTGCTCATGTGAAGCCTGGCATCAGTGATAGGTTTGATTCCCATGTGCACTTCAAGAGGAAGACGACAAAGTTTGCAGTTGTGGAAAACGACAAGAACTATAAATATGTACAGCTGGAACAGTCATTGGTCAATTATTGCTGACTTCACAATATTTTTTCGTCACTGGGGGTGATAAGGGATGTTTCATGAAAACATTACCCACCTGAAGCTGGATATTTATTACTCGGATGATTTAAGCAACATATCAATGTCATGTTTTGATTTCTCAAAATCTTTATGGATTACCCGGTAATATATTTGGAAGACCCCAAGAACCGACTACTAAGTACTCGGAACTCAGGCTCGGGGGCTGCAGGGTATATACCATAAAGGAAATGTTTTTTCTTACCCAAGGATTACTCAGAAAGGGCTCAAAAGATCCTCAAAGTTATTTTAAATAACAAGAGGCTCGAGGGCTAAACCCTATGGGTGTGCACACCATAGAAGTTCTTTACCTATGGAGCACTTCAAGATTTCTCAGGACATTACTCGAAGATTCTCAAGGAGAAACCAGAAGATAACGTTTTGAAGAAATGATGAAGAGCTCGGGGGCTTGACGGACCAGGATGTTAGAGATATCATCAAACGATGATTACTCCGACTAATTCTGGACGGCACGGGAGATCCGAAGACTTGGTATGAAGTGTACTCGGATTAGGACTCTCGCTGTAACTTAGTCGAGTTCTTAAAGGAAGTCTTGTAATTAGAATAGGACTCCTTTGTTGTAACCGACTAGGACTCGGTCTGTGCTATGCTTCACCCAGATATATAAGGGGAAGCAGGCGCAGGCTCCTATCAATTGAATCTTGAATCATAACACAAGGCACACGCCGCACTGGACGTAAGGTATTACGCCATTGAGCGGCCTGAACTAGTATAAATCGTTGTCCCTGTGTACTCGCCGAGTTCTACGAACGCCGATCCCCACCGAACAAATCGTCTGAGATCCCCCAAGACGAGTTGCCGGTTAACAAACACCCACAACGATGCCTATGCTTGATGAAGTGGCTTCTTCTTGACCCATCTTGCGTGACATCTCAAATGCCACCAATTTGCCAATGACAATGGACGGGGTCATGGTGCTCAAGTCTTCCATGTTGTGGAGGATGGTGATGATGGTTGCATACTTGTTCTTTGGAAGCACGGAGATGATCTTCCTCACAATATCCGCATCACCTAGCTTTGTAATTCCAATAGAATTGAGCTCATTGATAATTAGATTCAAACGAGAATACATATCACGAACAAGCTCATTTTCATTCATTTTAAAAGAATCATAACTTGATTTAGCTAGGTGATGTTTTTGCTCTCTAACATTACTTGTGCCATCATGTAGCTCATGGAGTTTTAGCCAAATTTCATGAGATGTTTGTAAAGTAAAAACTTGGTTAAACACATCCATGCTAAACGATTCGAACAAGCAATTTTTAGCTCTAGCATTAAGATGAATTTCCTTTTCATCACCCGCGGTGGGCTTCTTGGGATTCTTAAGGGGTTTCATCCCGTCGCGGGTGACTCTCCAAACACCTAAATCAACTGCTTCTAGGTAGCAAGCCATTCTAGCACTATAGTAGGGAAAGTTTGTGCCGTCAAAGTGCGGAGGCCTAGAGGTATGCATCCCAACCACTCTCAATAGCGTCGGCTCAACGGCGGTGAAGCCAAGAGTCCAAAAATGAGCCAACCTGCTCCGATACCAATTGAAAGGACCGTGACGCCTAAGAGGGGGGGGGGGGTGAATTAGGCAACTAAAAACTTTACTCTTACTATGGCGTCTAATTACCACCTAGTCAAAAAACCTATGCAAGAAAGTAAACTATCTATATGTGCAACTACGGTTTTGCTAGGTGTGATACTATCTCTACCGCAAAAGAATTATGCGACCTAGTTTCCAATCCTATCAACTAGCCTATCAACTAAGCTAGGAAAGGTAAAGCACATAAATAAGGTAGCAAGATAAATGCGGAAGCTAAAGAGCAAGGTAGATATGCAAACTCCCGTCGATGACTCCGGTATTTTTACCGAGGTATCGAGAAGCACACAAGTTTCCCCCTAGTTCTCGTTGGAGCCCCTCGCAAGGAATCCCTCGCAAGGGCCAAGCTCCCGGTCGGGTAACTCTGGGCCTGTTTGGTTACCCGCACACCCCAACCTGTATCGCACTGGCCAAGCCAGGCCCTCCCTAGCCAGGTTGTGCCATGCAATTGCTCGTTGTTTGGTTGCCTGGGCGCATGTAGCATGGTCGAGCTGAGAAGCTGATTGGTTGCCTGCATGCATGGTCTGGCCTTGCACCGTTGCTCTCTCCTCTCATGCAGCTCGCGCACACCAACCTGCAACCCGCTGGCCTGGCTCAACAGAAACGCTCGATTCCTACGTTTTTTCCGGGCCTGGCTGGGAGGAGCATCTCGCATCGCGGGGGCCTGGCTCAGCCACGGGTGCAGACAACCAAACACACAGAAGTCGCATGCGGAGAGCCTGGTTGGGATGGAACCAGGCAACCAAACAGCCCCTCTGTGGATAGCTACGGTCCTTCCCCATGCGCAAGTGGGTCTCTGGTTAAGCCACTCGTGGCAAAGCCTCTCCCGGATGCTCCCCGCTGTCTCCACTATCAAGCTTTTGGCCGAACCGCTGCGGGCCTTGTTCCCTTCGGTACACGGTGGCGGCCACACCACAAACGCGGTTGGTGTGGTCTCGCAAGACTACAAGCCCCTCTGATGTACAACAATGGTGCACGCAAGCATCGAGTAGCAAGAGGTATGCAAACCTCACCAAACACTAGGCCTAAACCTAGAGCAAGCGCATGAGCGGTGGTCTAACTAGCCTAAGCACTTCGCAAAGCACCTACACTAATCACCATGTGAATCACTAACCACTATGCATATGGAGGCACTAATATGGTGTAGCAACACCCTTGGTATGTTTCCTCACTCCTCCACACCTTATTTGGCCGGTTAGAGGTGGTATATATAGGCCCCCAATCAAATAGATCCATTGGAGGGGCTGAAATCAGCTTTATGTAGAGCAACGGACGTTACAGTGATGGCATCGGACGCGTCCTATGCTCATGTGATGAGTAGCCATTGCAAAACTAGCCATTAGACCTGTTTTCGGGGGCATCGGACGCTACAGTAATGCATCGGACGCTGGCATCAGACTCTACCATCACACTGTTCATTCTGGGCTGATTTCGGAGGTCATCGGACGCTGCATCAGATGCGCGTCCGTTGCTCAGCATCGGAGCGTCCGTTGCTCCATTTCCAGTGAGACAGGCTTTCGTATTTTGGGCATAACTTTTAGCTCCGAACTCTGATTTCGATGAGCTTAGACTTTTCGGAAAGCTAATGAAATTCTCTACAACTTTATGCTAGTACCATGTCAGTTTGAGGAATTCCAAAATCATGAGACAGTTCCAATTCAATCAGCTCTTGTCTCGGCTTGAGCGGGCATAACTCTTAGCTCCGAACTCCGATTTCGATGATCTTGGACTTTTCGGAAAGCTAATGAAATGCTCTACAGCTTTATGTTAATGCCATCTCAGTTTGAGCAAATCCAAAATCATGAGACAGTTCCAATTCAATCAGCTCTTATCTCGGTTTGAGCGGCTCAACTTTATTTGCGTCCGGGCCTCTGTTTCTTGTGTCTTGGACTTTGCTTGATCTTTGTAATCCTTCAATACATCTTGTAGGGTCTTGCTTCAGGTGTTGATCATTTGATCACCATATTGCCTTTGTCCAAGTCACGTTTGCACCCTATTGGACTATAAAACAAACACTCGCAAACACATTAGTCCAATTTGGTTATGTTGATCATCAAACACCAAAATCCAAAGTTAAATGGTTCGAGGTCCATTTTCCTTACAAGCACAATGGTGGAGATAGAAGTGACCAAAGGCCACATGAGGGGGTCAGACGACCTGCTCATGTACCTTCCACTATAAGTTTTCCATTTACAAGATGCTCCTTGTAGTGAGAAAGAAAAGATAAGGTAAAATGAAGTGAACCAAGGCCACTCCACTCCTTTCCTTTTTCCTCCACTAAGGTCATTTCTATGTGTTCTACTCACGGCATATGGTCTTCCACTTACATATTATTCTAAGGCACTTTGAGAAAGGATGGATAGATTTTACCGAAGTGATCAAAGGGGCCACTAGGAGGTCGGGCGACCTGACCTAGGCCATTCTTCACCTTTCTTTGAACACTACTAGAGTCACTTCATTGTCTCCCACTCATGGCATAAGGCAGAGGGGCCAAGGGGGTCGGGCACCCCTTTATGACTCTAAATTATCTCAAATTTTAATGGTGGAATCTGCTCAAGGTTTCATTTAATGATATGCAACTAGTTTGACAAAATTCAAAAATGAAAAATGCAGCATGAAAATGCATAATAAAAGTAAAACTGAAAAATTAAAAAGATGGATAACTACCGAGTTACCTTTCGATGAGGGCTCCATGTTTTTAAGTCCTAGAGCCAAACTCCTCCGTCGTGGTCATTTCTCGGGCGCTTCGATCGGTCCTGAAGATGGGGCCGTGATGGTAGCACCTCTTTTTCCATCCAGACCTGCTTTACTTGCGGTCGTGGCTCGGTGGGTTCATCTAAATCAGTGTAGTAGTCGTACCCAGCGTTCTTGTCTTTCAGGGGTTTGTTTCTTCGGCGTGGTCTTCCTCGGGTCCGGTTCGTCTTAACCTGTTTGTTAGTTTTATAACCATTGAATCGATATTTTACCTTCCACCCAAGAAACTGAAAATAGATTTAGCCTGATCCCATGTTGTGGGGATATAGACCCCAGGGTACCACACGATGGTACATGGGCCGCACCACTGGAGGTCGTTTGGCTCGCAGATGAACGAAGGCGTGCAGCGCATGACATGCACCACACGACAGTTGTAATCTAGATACAGTACCAACTCAGATACTTATCATGTAACTCTGTTCCTTCAGAATATATAAGGAGGGGCAGAGGTCCTCCGAGAGGACGGGTCCCAGATCACAAGCCAGATCCAATCAATACAACTCGACGCAGGACGTAGGGTATTACGCTAAACCTAGCGGCCCGAACCTGGATAAATCTATGTGTTCATCTAGTTTTGCCTTGCGTAAATGTCTGGGTCGTCATCTTGCTCACCTTCCCCTCTAATCTACCACCTTGGGCATACCCCTAGGTGGACTATTGGTGATATTTCGTCGACAGTGGCGCCCACCGTGGGGCATGTGCGTAGAGACTCCATGGCGAGCCAGATGGTCATCTTCCCGCTTCCACGACTCTTCCGAGGCGTGGAGATGGTGCAGGATTCTCCTGTGCCGAACGGATCTGCTTCCACCACTTTAGCATCAGTGGGACTAGCCTCGACATCTCTTCGAGGTCATCTTCCCCGACGCTCCGACCACGCTTCCCCGCTATCGGGGGCGGCGTGTCGACAACACCGATCTGATCAAATCCATCGATCGGGTCACGGCAGGCGTCGCCGACACTCTCGCTCTCATATATCTGATCAGATATCGATCTCCTGAGCACGACATCGCTCGTACCTCTCGCTCTGACCTCCAACCGCGTCATAATGATGATCGCCGCCGTAATAATCGGCGTAATGACGACCATGACCGATGCTACAATGACTGGTAGGAAAGATCGAGGGCTAGGCAACTTCATCATCATCGACAAGAAGACATTGTTGTCTTGGTTGATCAGCTACGCGGTAGATCCATCTACTATGAGGATTCCGAGAAGCTGCTCGACGACCCGTGCCCTATGCTCGCTCTGATCATCTACGAGCCAGAAGTGAGCCATCATGTCGTCGTTGAGCCAAAGGCGAGCCATCGACGAGCCAACGAGCCATCGACGAGCCAACAAGCCATCGACGAGCCGTCGAGCCACCGACGAGCCAACGAGCCACAAGCGAGCCATCACATCGTCGTCATCGTCTCACCGCCATCCTCGTCGACCGCTCGTTGTTGACTCATCGCCGTCCTCAACGTCTCTCATCGATTACTCCATTCGGACGACAATCAAGCTAAGTATTATTTTTCACATTAATCGAATATTACTTCGATCGTCATATATCTCTAGATATCATTGTGTGCCTCCATGGTCACAGTTTCTATACAACGGCTCTTCGTTATTTTTCACCATATATACCATCCTGAGGATGACATATACGTTTTCCCGAGCAGCCCCGTTTACACTCGTGCTTTCCAGAGACAACCCTGTCTCCGGCTCCTCCCTACACGTGAATGCAGCTCCGCGCTCTACCTTACGGGTGGTCGGCAGTGGCTCCTCGGTGACGCTGGTGCTCTTACGCATGCCTGGGCTCCGCGCCTCACGCTCCGGAGTTACCGGCTAGCCTGGGCTGGCGACTCAGTTACAAACAAACTGCTTGGGGAATTTTATTTAATGTTGAACGTTCGTACCAGCTGACTGACCGCTGAGCGACATATACTATTTCTTTATTGATAGTTTTTCTTTATATTTTATTCGTACGTCATGTACTACCATTCTCCATGTTTATTTTTACAGGAACCATGTTCGGTCTGCGAGCTAATTCTTTACGCTCGGGAATTGGACCCTTCATACAGGGAAGGAAGGTCATCGCTTGGGACCAACTGGTCGCCTCGCTCGGTGCTTACCACCTGGCGCTCGGACTTCGTCACCGATCAGCTGGTTGCTTCGCTCGGTGCTTACCACCTGACGCTCAGACTTTGTCGCTGACCGGCTGGTCGCTTTGCTCGATGCTCACCACCTTGCGCTCAGACTAACTCGCCGACCACAGGTGGTCGCTTCGCTCGGTGCTCACCACTTGGCGTTGGACTTCATCGCTCACCTGGCCGGACTCCTCAACGCTCATCCACGGCTACCAAGAGCTCACCAGCTGAGCTGGGGACTCCTCGGTGCTCGAGTACGTCGAGCACCTGGTCCCTTTGCTCGGTGCTCACCACCTGGCTCTCGGACTTCATCATTGACCAGCTGATCGCTTTGCTCGGTGCTCACCACCTGGCGCTCGTACTTCGTCATCGACCAGCTGGTCGCTTCGCTCGGTGCTCACCACCTGACGCTCAGACTTCATCGCCAACCAGCTGGCCATACTCTTCGACGTTCATCGACGGCTACGCCGAGAGCTCACAAGCTAACCCTGAGGACTCCTCGGTGTTGCGCTGGTCAGATCGCTCAGACTTCATCATCGACCAGCTAGCTGTACTCCTCGGCCTTCATCGACGGCTACACCGAGGGCTCACCAGCTAACCGGGGGACTGCTCGATGCTCGGACTCGTCGTTCGGCAACCTGCTCAAACGACGTACTGCTTTCACCATAGTAGATTTATTTTTTATAAGCCTGCTACAAGATTTATTCTTCATCTTCTAGCAGTTTTGGGGACTACTGTGTATACATGGCGCTCGTCCGCGCATGTATATGATCATTCTCAGGACCCTGGCACCACGTGACCGAGTCACCTGCTGTCAGGCTCGGGGACTAGCTGTGGGGATATAGACCCTAGGGTACCACACGATGGTACATGGCCGCACCACTAGAGTTCGTTCGGCCCGCAGATGAACGAAGGCGTGCAGCGCACGACATGCACCGCACGACAGTTGTAATCTCTATATACAGTACCAACTCGGATACTTATCATGTAACTCTGTCCCTTCAGAATATATAAGGAGGGGCAGAGGTCCTCTGAGAGGACGGGTCCTAGATCACAAGCCAGATCCAATCAATACAACTCGACGCAGGACGTAGGTTATTACGCTAAACCTAGCGGCCCGAATCTGGATAAATCTCTGTGTTCATCTAGTTTTGCCTTGCGTCAACGTCTGGGTCGTCGTCTTGCGCACCTTCCCCTCAAATCTACCACCTTGGGCATACCCCTAGGTGGACTATCGGCGATATTTCGTCGACACACGTATATGACGACGTTGGTGGTGTAGAGGAATGACCTTCCCAAGATGAGGGGAACATCATCACTAGCTCCCATGGCCAGGATGATAAAGCCGGTCGGGACATAATCATCTTGGACTTTCACCAATATGTCTCGTGCGAGTCCCTCAAGGAATCGTATTGATTGATCTGCCATCTGCAAACAAAAAATGAAGGGACCAAGGGTCCTCCTAATAGATTATCATAAGTTACATTGGACATAATGTTTACACGTGATCCAAGGTTCAGAAGGCATTGCAGAAGGTCTGTGGCCCGATGTAGCACTCAATCGTCGGGTGGCCTGGATCTTCTTTCTTGGTGATAAATGGTGGATCAAGGAGATAGCCCAAATTGGATTGAAGCTGAGGCTTATTGAACCTCGTTATGACAAGCTTAACAGTTTCTATAGAGTCCTCATGTTTCCCTGGGATCTTACCTTGTCCAAATGAAGGGACAAGGGTCGCCAACTCAACTAATTGTGTTTCTAGCATTTTATTAAAACTCAGTTGGTTTTTAACGGTAGAAGAAAAGCTATCCATTTTCTCACTAAAATTTTCAAGAATCTTATCATTGGCAAGTAGTTTCTTATTAATGCTATCATTGATTTTATGTTGGTCATAGACAAGATCTTTCAAAGAAGGTTGATTATTATTGCTATTATTAAAATTATTGTCATAACCGTTACCTTGGTTGAAGAGGCACGAATTCCATCATCACTGTGTCCGAGCAAGAGTCACAGCATGCATGCACGGCGTTAGCATAGTCGAACTCGGCGAGACAGATTCCGAGTTGAACTCGTCGTGATGCATGATTTTATCTAGATTGAGTAAACATCGGTCTTGGTTGCATGCTGGATTCCTCCTCCGAGTAAGTGCCAGGTTGTATGGTCTTGTCGTGAGTGGATTGAATTCCGGAATCTAGATATTGATGCATGTGGCGGCCATATGCAATCATCATATGCATCACTACCGGAAAATCAATCTTTGCCGAGTGTCTGTGGCTTTGCCGAGTGCCAAATTTCGGGCACTAGGCAAAGAGCCTCTTTGCCGAGTGCCGGCCACGTGGCACTCATGCTTTGCCCAGTGTCACGTGGCCGGCACTCGGCAAAGAGCCCCTCTTTGCCGAGTACCAGCCACGTGGCACTCGGCAAAGCATGTGGCCCCGAATTGTGCCACGTGGGCGGTTCATTGCCGAGTGCCACGTGGCTGGCACTCGGCAAAGAGGTGCCTTTGCCGAGTGCCGGCCACGTGGCACTCGGCAAAGAATGTGACCCCGAACTGTGCCACGTGGGCGGTTCTTTGCCGAGTGCCACGTGGCTGGCACTCGGCAAAGAGGTGCCTTTGCCGAGTGCTAGCCACGTGGCACTCGGCAAAGAGCTCTTTGCCTAGTGTTTTTTTCTGACACTCGGCAAAACCAGTTTTTAAATTATATTTTGAAGCAGTAAATTAATCCAAATGAAAAAGGTTTTAACTACAAAGTTGGTTAACTTATCAAGATGAACAATTTTGTTTTGGTGATTTTTTCATTTGACAAACTTAAAATAAATTCGTTCACAAATCTTATATATCTCTCCGGTAGTTTATAAAACTACAAGAGTGATATATAATGTTTATGAATAATATTAGAATCACAATGTCGGATTCACAAATAGTCAAACAACCAAAATAAACTTTGTAGATCTTGACAAGTTATGAAAGTTTGTAATTGATAACTTTTTAATTTGAAGTCATCTAGTTATGCAAAACTGCGTCGAATTTGAAAATTTTAAAATTCAAATTTTTCAAAATACCTCAGATGGAGAAATGACCAAAATGAAAGTTGTAGATCTCGAAAAGTTATGAAACTTTGGTGTTGACAACTTTTTGATTTGAAATCATCTTGTCAACGAAAACTACGTTTCAAATTGTAAAATTTAAAATTCAAATTTTTATAAACGACCTCGGATGGAAAATCTACCAAAATAAAAGTTGTAGATCTTGAAAAGTTAGAAAACTTTGTAGTTTACAATTTTTTGATTTGAATTCGTTTAGGGCCTCAAATAAACAAGTTACACATGATTTAGTATAATATATGGGTAATCGAAACGGAGATGGAACGTGTAGTGCAGTGGTAGAGAAGGCTCCGCGCGAACGAGAGGTCGTGAGTTCGAATCCTGCTGACTGCGTGAGAGAAAATTCCGTGAAAAATAGTAGAACTTGCGATTTCAAGGGCGACAAGTGGGCAACTGCGTGAGAGAAAATTCCGTGAAAAATAGTAGAACTTGCGATTTCAAGGGCGACAAGTGGGCGCTGCCCAGTGGGCCCCTCCTCCAATTAAATAAAAAAATTTCCTATTTTTTCGGGGTTTTTTTATTTTTTTTCTTTGCCGTGAAATTCTTTGCCGAGTGCCCTTCGCCGAGTGCAAAAGGCTCTTTGCCGAGTGCTGCAAGCACTCGGCAAAGAGCGATTCTGCTGTAGTGCATGTCCATCAAATCTACATTGTCACGTATAGGATTCAAGCGCTGAAGTTCTCCCGTGGAGGTGTCACTTGTTGCTGTGCCGTTGAGGTCTGGAAGCCGGCATCCTGTCGTGGTTGCATGGCTCATCCGTAGATTCAATCCGGCTTCTTCATTGGTAGTTGGATCAACAATCGCCGTGCACGACAGATCACGCTTTATGGGCTGTCATGATCGATCTCGTTGCCATCATACCTGAGAGTATGTAGTACCCAACTCTTCTGGTTGGTGTTGGACGCCGTGCAGGGCGCCGGCCGCCGGGTTCAACTCAGAGGCGGTGACCAGGAGCATGATCCGGTATGTAGACTTGATGAAGCTTCTCTGCTCATTTTGGGATCGAACGACACGACAAGCTTGCTAGGGTAAGAACACCTCCCAGCAGCAGTCTGTGTTCGAGCGATGGGTGCACGGGACCGTCGTTGAGAACGTGTCGTTCATCTTGAGGTCTGTCGAGCTCTTGAGAGCAAAATCACCATAAAGTCGCTACCTGACGCGTTAGCTGTCGGTGTTTGTTAACCGGTAACTCGTCATGGGATTATTTGGGATGATTGTTCGAAGGGTTTTAGCGTATGCAGAACTCGATGGTAAATGTAGAGATAGTGATTTATACTGGTTCGGTCTGCTGAATAGCCGCATCATCCCTACGTTCAGTTTCAGGGAATAATATATTGTGCCCTACGTTTATGGGTGTCTGAGGAGTCCTAGTAGAACTACAAGATAGCAATACTACTAGAATTATATATGGTTCTTACCTTGATCCGGCAGTGATAAGTGGTCGTGCAGTCACTGTTGGCATCAACCTCGAACGAGTAGTGATAAGGGTGCAAATTTGTAACCTTTAGGTGCACCTCCACCCCTCTTTAGTTTAAATATTTGTACAACTTCAAAATGAGATCTCATTTAGTATAAATATTTCAACTAAAGAGGGTTGGAGGTGCACCTAAAGGTTACTCATTTGCACATTTGAGTAGTAATAGTTATTATCACTGCCGGTTTGCGACCACCCCAAAGATTTCTTTATTTTAAAGCTCAAAACTGACATTAAAAGATCGGTAATACTTAGTCACGGGCGTCCGTAACTTCCGGACGTAGCTCCACCACATATTCCTCCACTCGGTACAGACGTATCTCCTCCACTCATTTCTTCTACCATTCTCTCTCTCAAATAAAATATCTCGTGCTTATCTCTTTCTACGCCCAGGTGGTTCTATCTCTCAGAAAAAAACTTCACCTGCACTTATATCGTCCGACCAAAATCCATCAGATTTCTCGCCTTCGCTGCTCACGGCCGCTCTTCACTCGCTTTCTCCACTGCTGCGGCCACTTGCTACAGGTAGAAAATCCACCGACAGATCGGCGTTGCTGCCTGACCGCCGCCGCGCGGGGAGAGGGAGACCGCAGCCGCCCGGCTGTAGTTGGCTCCCGCACGCTGCGCAGCCTCGTCGTCACCTGTGGTCGTCACTCGGAGCGAGCTCGTCGGCATCGGGGGATGCAGTCCTCCCTGCTTAGCGCCGCCCTTCCCTCTCGCACGGCTACGCTACCGCTGCTCTTCCTCTACTGCTATGCCGCCACCACCCAGGCCCCTTGCCCACCGCTGCCATCGCAGGCGACCTGACTCTTCCGCTCAAGATGGATGTGACAACGGTAAAGTCTAGATGTTTGCGGATTTTGTTCGCTTTTCTGAGATTTCTATTTTGATTTTTGCTTACCCCTCTCTATAGGATTTGTGATGTTTCAATGTTTGATTTAAACATGTTGCAATGGTATCATTTGAGATGGTAATGTGGAAATTGGTGTTGCCATGGGGGTATCCTTCTTCCTCGCCAGCTGACTTTATGCAGGCAACACTTTCATGTTGCAACTGAATGAATTTGATGTTGCAGTGGCCTTGTTCTAATGTTGCAACAGGTAATATCTCTTTGTTGCATTAGTCCTCTTTTTTTGCCATGATGTTTCATCTCGTGTTGCAGTAGCCTTATTCTAATGTTGCAGTAGCATTGTTCTCACGCTGCAGTAGCCTTGTTGAGATGTTATTCTTTTTTTAGATGTTGCAGTAGCCTTGTTCGGATGTTTCAGTAGCATTGTTCTGATGGTGCAGTAGCCTTGTTCAGATATTATTCATTTTTCCAGTTAGATATTGCAGTAGCCTTGTTCTGATATTGTTTTAAGTATTTCTTTTGAATGTTACAAAAGTCGATCTGAAATGTTGCATATGTAACAATGGCAATGTACGTATATTGCAAGCCTATGTGTTAATTGTTTGACGTATTTTGAAAGCATGTTTCAAATGTTCCAACTCGATGTTTCAAAAAAAATGATCTCGTGTTGCATGTTGCAGTTGTTATACATGCATGTTTGGAACGCATGTGTGGATATTTCAAAAACAGATCAGGTGTTGCACGACGCCTGTGGCTAGTGAAGAGCGACCTGCTACAGGGTTTCTTCTTCTATCTCTTGTTTTTCTCGTAATGTGTGTCTTGCGCTCTTCTCTTCCGCCCCTCCCCTCCCTTCTCCTTGCTTTCTATCCATCTCGTTGTGGCAGTTCAGGCTCCAGCAGAGCGGGCTTTGGGGCGTTGTGTGCTAGAGCTATGTTGGGATGCATGTCACCTCCGGAGCAGGATGAGTGTGGGGCAAAGGAAGCTGTGTTCGTCGTGGTAGGAAACAATGTGCAAGTGCGGGCGTACGGACGCGGACGTCGGTCCGGACGTCCGCGCGCTAGCACTACCATTGAAAGATTTTCACTGTCGGTTAACTAAAATTCAGCACTAATGAGGCCAACAATGAAGATTAAATTTGTAGTGTTGGGTCATCAAGGAAGATATGAGAATGTAAAACTTGGTGTTTAGCATAAAAAAGACTAAGGCAAAAATCATTCGTGGAGTTATTTCTGTACAGTGCTGCGGGCTTTGCGTGGTGTCATTGCTTTTGTTTAATTTTACCTGTTGGTATATTTGCAGATATACATTTTTATTAGGCAAAATGTGCTGGGACACAAAAAGTGGCGCACATTTGCTGCAACACACTTTTTCATGTAACGCTCACCACTAAAACAGTTGCCATTTGTAAACCGTAAGGCCAATGGCTATGAAATTTTAACAGCAACAAGATAGGATAGTTATCTACAAATCATCTAATACTCACTTCCATAAAAAATGTCGTTAAGGCCTCGTAACGTTGTCCACCAGCAACCTTAACAGACATGATTTGCTGGTGGTGCCGTTACGAGGCTTTAACGACATTTTCTATGAAAGTGAGTATTAGATGATTTGTAGATAACTATCCTATCTTGTTGCTGTTAAAATTTCATAGTCATTGGCCTTATGGTTTACAAATGGCAACTGTTTTAGTGGTGAGTGGTACATGAAAAAGTGTGTTTCAGCAAATGCGCACCACTTTTAGTGTCCCCCAGCAAATTTCCCCTTTTTATTATTAACTGTACTGTTGACACTCAAAAGTATCGTAGGCATACAACAAGTTCTTTTATCATCTAGAAGGCTAGAAAGTGCATTCAGATGTTCATATTTTGGAGCCAAAATGAAGAAAGATTGTCTCCAAGCACTTTTATCTGATGGGTCGGTTGCTCTAAGCGGGATTGGGTCTGGTCGCTTGATCCGATTGTTGCTTTAGACATCTCCCGACCAGTTACAAGACTTCCGACCAGGTGACACTGGTCAGAGGCAGTGAGACGGCGATAAAGACCAACCCGTGGTTATCAAAGTGTCGATTTAAAGATCTTTTCTCTCACGTTTACAAGGATTATAGAGATCTATTAATCAATTTAGTCGGTTTGGGCTGATGTTAAATCCCATGAAACCGGTTTAGTCGGTTTAAGAATCGGCTGAATCGAGTTTACCTTTTCTAGTCCGGATTGGACTTTTCAATTCCATATTTTGATGGAGTTCGGGTAGGAAACTTGGAGATTGCAATCTGAAGACGTTTTCTATTGGGATAAGACCAACCCCCTCTATATATGTGAGAGGATCATGGCCGATTGAGGCATCCAACCCTAATCGTCAAATCGATCACTCTACTACAACAGTTTACCCTTTTTCCTCTCTATCCTGCTGTTCGTCGCATCTCCTGGCGAGATTCGATGACGTTCTAGGCGGCCTTGCTGGTCCTAGAGCAACCTCTACGTGCTCCTCCCCAACGGGTCTTCTCGGGTGAAGTTCGGGAGTTATCAACATAAGGAATCAAGCCCTAAATCGACTCACACCGGTCTCTAGATCGGTTTTGTCGGTATATTTAGGTTCATTGTTGTCTCAGGTTGATTTGCAACCTCTTCGGGTGTTCTAGCCCTGCTGGTGTGTAACTCGGATCACTTTCGACGTCAACACACTTTTTGGCGACTCCGCTGGGGAAGAAACAAGTAAAATTAGATCTCATCTACTAGCAAGATGGGCGGTAAGGATGCTGCTACTGACAAGGACAACATCATCCACCCTTCGGCCACAGACGAACTTCTCAATGAGTTGAAGCAACAGGCGCAAGCTGTTGGGGGAAAGGACCCTCGGCAGAAGCGCCGCTCGAACTGGTGCTCGAAATTAACCCTCGCGCAATGCCTGTTGTCCTTGCGAGGTCCCTCTCCTACTGGGGACCGTTACTCTGACCCCCGGACGCGGGTTCAACCCTCGTCGCTTCGTTGCATTCCATGCAGGTCTAAGTCGACAGTCGCACTGCAGGAAACCCTCGCTGGCCCACAACGCCACCTTCGCTTGGAGCGAAGGTTCAAGCAAGCGGCGAGTGTGCGCTGTCCCGAAGGCGAGCAAAGCCGAGGGTCCGGCGAGCATGGCCGAAGGTCAAAACTTCGGTCTTCTCCCCCGAAGGCAAGTAAAGCCGGAGGTCCGGTAGATGGCGAAGGGGCGCGGGCCCAAGGGCGAGCGCGGCCGAAGGTCAAAACCTCCGCACCTTTCCCCGAAGGTGAACAAGAACCAGGTGGCGGCGCATTGGAGGGTGGCCAATTAGGGTTTCCGCTTCAGCTGTGTATTTACGCTTTTGCCCTTCCTCCCTGCGTGGAGGTGAGGAATCTTCCCTGTACCCTTTTGTAATTTGGCCCGTGCCTCTTGGTATTCCCTATAAATACCAAGGGGATGAACAGTGTAAGGGGACGACTTTTTTGGGAAATTGAGCATCTTCCACTTCCGCCTTACCTTCGCTACCGCTCCCGACGCTTGGCCGCCTTCGCTCTTCCCCCTGCACAAGTGCGGAGGTGGGGCAAGTGCGTTTCCAACAGTTTGGCGCCGTCCGTGGGGAGCGGTAGTTTGACATGGCAGGAAACAGGAGAGCACCTTCGACGAGGGACCAGCGCGTTGCTAGAGAGACGGCGGCGGTGGTCCCGCCTGCTGAGGAAATTGTACAGCCCTCGGGAGGAGAGAATGTCACCCCGGAACCCCAATCCCTGGGCCCCCAGGCCCGAGTGGCCGACGCACCTGCCAGCGACCCACACACTTCGGGAGAAGGAGAGGGAGAAGAAGAGGTGGGCCTCGAGGCCCTTGAAAGGCTCGAGGCTGAGCTGCAAGAGAAGAAGAGGCACCTGGAACAGCTTGAGAGGCATAACCGACTGTGCTCGATCAGACAGAGGGCAGACGAGGCCAGGGAGCGGCTTCGCCGTATGGAGGAATCCCTCGCCGCGGCAGAAGCCGAAGCCGAAGGCTGGAATGATGAGGAGATACCCCCGCTGCAAGAGGGGAATGAGGAGCCGAATCAAGATAACCTTCGTCACCATCCACCACACCCACCACCACCAGTACACCTAGAGCCATATCCTGTGAGACCCCCAAATTTCCGCCAACTCTACCCAGATGAGAGAGAACAAAACCTTCGCATTCAGCAAAGGCATCAGCAACACCAAATGCCATATGATTCAAAGTCACCACTCTCCCAAATACTCCAAACCCAGCCCTGGCCACCATGTTACAATCCACAAAACCTACCTCGCTATGATGGACTTTCCGACCCTCGCCAGTTCATCATGAGCTACGAAGCAGCAGTTGCCGCAGCAGGCGGTGATGAATCAACAATGGCAAAATCCTTTGTCATCATTCTGCGAGACATCGCACAAACATGGTACAGCAACCTTCGCCCCGGAACTGTGGATTCCTGGGCCACCCTCAGAGACAAGCTGTGTACAAATTTCAAGGGCATCACTCCAGCCCCGTCAAACCCCATCGAACTGTTCAATTGCAAGCAAGAAGAGCGCGAGCCCCTCCAAGATTACTGGCGGAGGTTTATTCAAATCAGAGCAAGAACCCTGGGCATATCCGACGAGGCTGTCATCCTCGCTGCAGTCAGCGGCCTCCGCCCAGGCCCGTGCTCTTCGAAATTTGCTCGGAAACCGGCAAATACAATCGAAGAATTGCACGAGACAATGGAAAGATACTGTAGAGCAGACATGGACTTCCGAGCGAAGTCTGATGCTCGGAGGTCTCAGCAGAGGCCACAGCCGAGACCTCAACCGAGAGAAGGCAACCTTCGCCAAGAGCAAAACAACGTCAGTGCAATCAACAAAGCAACAAATTATGAAGATCAAAGACGGGACGCTCAACACCCGAGCAGCCAAGCCCCGCAGGGTTTGCCACCTCCGCCGAATCAGCGGTACCAGCAGCGAGATCCTGCCAAAATGTATTGTCACTTCTGTGGAATGGGAAAGGGGCACACAACAAGCCAAGCGAGTCTTCGCCA
>CM019830.1:45907712-45948071 GCA_009763385.1 Coix lacryma-jobi var. lacryma-jobi
CGCGTGGTCTTGACATCCGGTCGGAATCCTTGGAAAGTGGCCAGTAGTTCGGCCTTCAGCTGTGCCCACGAATAGATAGACAATGGCTTGAGGGTAGTGTACCAATCGTGGGCCACGTCTTCGACTGCCAGGATGAGAAATTTTGCCAAAGCCTGATTGTCTCCGCCTGCCAAAAAACAGCTGTCTCGTAGCTTGCTAAGAACTTGCGTGGGTTCGCTTTACCGTCGAAAGTCGGAATGCGGGGCTTGTAATTGAGTGGCCACGGATGAGCTTGCAACTCCCTCGAGAGTGGAGAGGTTTCGTCGATGGCGTTGCCGAAAGCTGGCGGTTGCTCTCGCCTTGGTATGAATACGTTTTCTTGTGCTATCGGATTTGGGTCCGCCCTGGCCCTTTGCAGCTCCTGAATTTCTTTCTCGAGTTGCCTCCTCTGCACCTCAGCTCACCGAATGGCGCTGCGAGTCTCGTCTTCTCTTGCTTTCGCCGCCAACTGCTGCTGCAGCTGGTCTCTTTGCAACAACAGCCTTTCGATTTCCCCTTGCTGCTGGGCCAGCGTCTTGATTGCTTGGGCGTGTCTTGTGATTTCGTCATCGTCTTCGTCCTCATCATCGAACTCGTCCTCGACGTGCCCATCCGGCGTGCCGTCTCTGCCCAAAGTCCGCTGATCCTGAAGCTGCACGCCCTGGCTCGTCGATGCTCCCGGCGGCGGCTGTGTTTCTATCGACAAAGCGCCGCCGAAAGGTGGTGGCTCTGCGGCAGCGTTTGGTGGAACCTGGCTAGCTGGGACTGAAACCGCGACGGTGCCGAAAGCATCCTTTCTCGCGGCGATCGTCTCCGGATTGTTGACCGTCTTCGGCGCTTTCCATGGCGGCATGGTAAGCTCGGGCGACAACCACGGTGGGCGCCAATGTTGTTTCGGGTCCAAGACCTCGAAACAGCGGGTTGCCGCGCGAACGAATGCACTGAGCGAAAGCGGAAGTAAACGGAAGAGAGTGGGAAGTTGGGTCAAGTGAACAGTGCTCCCCCCTCCCCCCCGGGGGGCTAAGAGCTCTTTATATTAATCCCGATCAGTTTGAAAGTACAAGAATGCCCTTCCAACCACTCCGTTACAATTACAACGACGCCCTAGTCAGCTACTCCATGGCTTCAAGCTGCTTCTCCCGGCGTGAGGGGCATCATCGTAACTTTGCCCCCTGGCAGGCCCATCGTCCCCGGGCTCCTTTTCCTGGCCGGTGGGGCCGCTCTCTCTGACCAAGGCTTCCGGCGTCCTGCGAAAACCTGCGAAAAATTGAGGTCGTGAACGACAAAAACTCCCACCGGAAGCGCCGGGCTCCTTTCGCGCGAATGCCACCATCCGCACGAATACTCCGCCTTCCCCTGGTCCGCTTGCCGAAACACGTGCTTCCGCGCGGATGCTCTCTTTCGCCCGAAAGCCCCGCATTCCCTTAGGCTGCGAGCCGAAATGCGTGCTTCCGCGCGAATGCTCCCTTTCGCACGAAAGCTCCGCCTTCCCTTGGCCTGCGAGCCGAAACGCGTGCTTCCGCGCGAATGCTCCCTTTCGCACGAAAGCTCCGCCTTCCCTTGGCCTGCGAGCCGAAACGCGTGCTTCCGCGCGAATGCTCCCTTTCGCATGAAAGCTCCGCCTTCCCTTGGCCTGCGAGCCGAAACGCGTGCTTCCGCGCGAATGCTCCCTTTCGCACGAAAGCTCCGCCTTCCCTTCGGTACCGCGGGTTGTAGGCGCCTGCGGTCTGGGTACCGTCCCAACACCTGGTTGAAAAGTAAGGCAATGACAAGCTTTCAACCTCTCGCAGTCACATGCTAAATTCTGAACTTGTGTATTTTTACCGCTGCAACTCCGATAAAATCTGAAAACACAAGTATATGTTTCATTCTATAGCATGATGATTGAACTTTGCTAGGGGTAGTTCACCTTGTATACATGTTTCGCACTTGTTTGACTTCCTGTCTATACATGTTTAGTGCTATTTTGATGGTGAATACTTTTTGGCTAAAACTGCTCACTTTGCTCATACGTTCATATTTCGTATTTGGTGATCAGTTTGAGCCTTTGCTAGCATGTCGTGTATGTTGTTGAGTCATCGGATCAGCACTTTGTAAGACCATCTTTTCATTCTATTGACTATATTCCTGAAGCTGCTAACTTGCATTTTTGACTCATATGCATTTTGAAGAGGAAGAAATTTGCTTGATAGTGCATTATCAACTAAGGGCGAGAATTTTTGTCAAATCATAAGGGGGGAGAAATCATATCCTAGTTGTGTGCACTATTGGAAGGGGAGTTTGAGTTTGCTCGTTTGAGCGTTTGATGAATTTTTCAATTGGTATGGAGCATTCCTTCCATTTGGTTTGGAGCGATTTTATGCTAGTTGTGTTGAGCCTCTGTGCCTCTATCTTGAGGGACTAGTAGTTTTGCTTTGTGAGTTTTATGCTAGTTGTGTTGAGCCTCTGTGCCTCTATCTTGAGGGACTAGCAGTTTTGCTTTGTGAGTATGCTTTTCAATTGGTGTCGAGCTTTCCTGCTAGCGGTGTTGAGCCTGTTCTACCTCTTCTTGAGGGCTAGCTTTGCTTTGCTTGGTTGCGTCGAGCCGTTGCCCATGTCTTTGGGGACCAAGTTGTTTTGCTCTTTCCACTTGACCTTCCTTTGGCTTTGTTATGCTTCTGGGTCATTTGGACGAGTTCTCTACTTCTCCTTCTTCCTTCTTCTACTTCATTATGATTTGTGTTGGTAGTTGACAATGCTCTCATCAAGGGGGAGATTGCGGATACATGGGTATATGGTGAAATATTGATGTCCTACAAAACAAGTGAGAGCACCAAAACTCGTGGAACTTGTTAGATTCAAACCCTACAACTATGCTTTGTGATTCATTTAGTGTCATTTCATGCAATAGTTGATGGTTCATTATGAGCATTAGTGAGCGTCAACAAAGGTCAAGTAGAGACGTGTTGTGCCGACGGACCGGGAGTGGTGAAGGGCGGACGTGAGGCCTGGACTGAGGGACCGGTGGCCTGAGGATCAGCTGTGCTGGCTGACAGCCTGGGATAGTGACGAGTGAAGAGTTGCGGGGCATGGTGTTGCTCGGGTCGATGACCTGGGGACACGTGTCGGTGGACGGGGTGCACGGGCGGTGCATCCCCTCTACAGCGCCGGTTTGGTGGTTGAGCCACAGAAAAACCACCGGGTGGACGATTTCTAGGTTTGGGCCACAAAACCTGGGTGCTGCGGGTTTGCCGAGTTTGGGCCACAAAACTCGGGCTGAGGACGGTTTCCAGGTTTAGGCTACAATCGTGTGGCTACCACATGAATTTTGTACGTAGTTCGTTTGTTCTCGGTTTTGGTTTCCGGTTTTTGCGTTGGGTTTCTAGAGTTGAGTAGTGTCTCGCTGTGCTTCTCGGAAGCATCCATCCTATGTCCAGGATCATGGACACTATTCAAGCTCTAGGTTTGCTCTTGGGGTGATTCTCGAGACAGTGGCAACAAGTTTCTAAAAAGAAATTTTGAAGCTCCCATTCACCCCCCCCCCCTCTGGTCGCTTTCTGGTAGCACTTTCGGTCCTTCATTTCACTCTCTGGAACCTCTCTGAGTTGGACCGGACTCACCCCTGGTGCATCCGGTCAACTGCTGAGGGAGTGTCCGGTCACAGCCAGACCTGCCCCTTAGCGAGCACCACTGACCGGACGCATACCCTAGTGTCCCATCATAAGAGCTCCAGCGTCCGATCGCCATTCGAAGTCCAAAACGACTTCGGTTTGCGACGCTCCCTTCATAAACTTTCTTCCTTATGATCTTAGGGACCTTTCTAAGCTACCTAGGGCTTTGGTTAATAAGTGTGCACCACACCTAACTCAAAAGTCTCACCTTGGTCAAGCTACCCATTCAAACCCCCCTTAATAGTACGGCCAAAGATAAAACAAAGACCTATGCTACTCTAAGTGTCCTTCAACACCAAATGACACTTAGAACTAGCCTATCATCGTCTTCGTCGTCCATCCTTTGAAAACCGAACGAATTCCATCAACAAGGGGACATGAATACCACAGTGTCCTCACGATCATCATTATCATGACCTAACTCAACCGTTTCTGCAAAACACACGTTAGTCATAGTAATTTACCGTTGTCATCCAATCACTGAAACCCACTGGGGGCCTAGATGCTCACAAGCAGCTCTGCATGCACTAGGCAGTTGGTATGTTGTGTATTGCAACTGAAACAAATGAGGGGGCCTTTACCGAAATGCAATGATAAAATATTCATCAATGAGCTCATCATCTAATTAACTTTGTTGTGCCATTGGCTTTGCCGCAAAACAAAAGCAACATGCTAGGAGGTGGAGGTTGAAGCTTAAATCCACTAAACATCAATACTATACAAAGGTTATCCTTGGTTCATATAATAACTCTATAGTTTGTCATGGTTTCATGGCCATGACAATATGAGATGAGACCGCTTCTTTTTTTTTTTGCCATGGATCATGAATCTCTATCTAATATATCTTAAACCAGTGACGAGTCTAGGTGTAACATTCCGTGTTTCTGTGTAATGAAAATCCCAACTTTTTAAAAAATTTCGCTGATTGTGTGTTGCATGTAAATTGTTAGGTCAAAGTAAAGTCAAATGTTTCCCTTTCCGCCCTAAATTCAAAATCCAAATTTTAAAACTTTTTACAATGAGTCGCTTGTCGTGATGATTGATCACCAACATGGCAAGAGGCACTACTGGAAACGGGTGCTTTGCCGAGTGCCTCTAGCACTCGGCAAAGGCCATCTGGTGCTCGGCGAAGCCTATGCCGAGGGCAGCTCTCGGTAAAGAGTTCTCGGCAAAAATCCTCACGGCAAAGGAACCTTTGCCGAGGGCCATTTATCGGGCTCTCGGCAAACCTTTTACCGAGGGTCCCGACCGGCTCTCGGCAAAGAAAAGTGGCCGTTAACGGTGGTCCCTATTGACGGTAGGTTTGCCGAGGGCTAAACCGACTCTCGGCAAAGGCGTTAGATTTGCCGAGAGTCCGGCTCTCGGCAAAGAGATAAGTTTTTTTATTATTGTTTTTCTGTGCCGAGGGTTATGCAGGGTCGGCTCTCGGCAAAGAAATTTCGAAAAAAAAATTTGGGCCCTCTTCGCCGAGGGCTAGCTTAGCTGCCTCTCGGCAAACCTCGGACTTTGCCGAGGGCTATGACCAAAGCCCTCGGCAAAGCCTTGGAAATTACGTTCAGTCTCCCCAGCTTTGCCGAGGGTTATGGTCATAGCCCTCGGCAAAGGGCGTCTTTGCCGAGAGCCACCCTCGGCAAAGCTTGGTAAATTTCATTTTTTTGTTTTCCAGTTCTGTTTTTCCTTTTCTCCGACAATATCACACAGATATATATCACATTCATCACATATCACATATATATCACATTTCATGTCACAGAACATATATATATCACATCACATAGTTCAATAACATATATGTCCTAAAATCACATAGTTCACATCACATAGTTCAACAACATGAGACTTCAGTGACACACGAGGAGATCTACTACACCCCCGGCCAACCGGGCCACCCCTGAGAATTGCCGCCTGCTTGACCCCCGGTCGGGTTCCATCTAGGAGCGTGGCGGTTGTTCGAACCTTCTGACGGAGGAGGCTGCAAAAGGTCATGTCAGACAAGGAAATGAAATAAATGAAACACTGAAGTATTGATACTCACAGGAGCAGCTCCAGGGTCCAGAGGCGGCGGTGGAGGAGCCATGAGCGTCTGAGGCACGGCCATGCCCTGGGAGGCCATGAAGGCGATGAGCTCCGCCATCTGCTTAGCTTGAGCCTCCATCTGGGCCGACATCTGTGACCGCATCTGGGTCTCAGACACCTGGCGCTCCTGCCTTTCTCTTTCCAGGCGGGCCTGCGATAATACAAAGTGAATGTTAGAACAATGCAAACATTTAAAGATCAATGTACGATGAGTTAAATAGAAATAACCTCGAGCTCGGCAACCCGCGACTGCGCAGGCGATGGGCGTGGGCGTATGGGGACGCTCCCGCTCGTGCTCTGTGCTCGGAGCTGGGACAGAGTGGGAGTGGAGGTCGTGTCGATGACGCCGTCGCCAAGCCAGAACCGCCCGTGCTTCTTCCCTCCTCCAATCCTCATGACGATGCTCCCGTCCAGGTCCGCGGTGGCGGGATCAAAGTCGTCCCCATGGACCGCCCTTGCCGCCTCTGAGTAGTCAGTGAGGCGGGAGTGGACGCTGGAGTTGGTGTACGCGTCGGCGGGATCGTCGGGGTTGTAGGAGGTCTCCGCTGCCGTGGCCTTGCCCTTGTGGGACATGGAGTATGCCGCCACCGTGCCGCAAGGCTGGCCACCGTGTGCCTCCGACTGCAAGGAAGACAACAAGATGATTAGCAATCAGGCAACATTTGATCGAGGAATTGATAAAGTCTTTCACGTACCCAAGCTTGTGCGTACTCGGCGAGGTTGCGGTTGCCCTGGTGGTGTGGTACACCTGGCATCTGCAGACGCGCCTCCCGGGCCTCGGCGTGGTGGGCCGCCCACTCTTCGGATAGCCACCGGTCCACGATCATCTCCCAGCACTCGGGAAACGACTGGCACCATTGGGGGATCATCTGCACATCATCAAGTATTTCACGTCTAAGCGTCAGATGAAAAGTACCAAAAGCTTAATCTCAAAAGAAATCACTTACCTGCAAGAACTGTGCCCGGCCCAACGTCATGCCTCTCGCCTGGGCCTTCGTCACCCTCGTGGCCAAGACCGTGGCATTGTAGGTAATGATGGCCTGCAGTCTCGCCTCGTAGATCATGTCGGTGACGAGCTTCCTACAAGCCCGGGTAGCCGTCACCTCCGCCACTGCCTCCTTCCCCAGCTCACACTTGAAGTAGTTCTGCATACAGACACAATATGAGGCGAGACAGTAATTAAAGAAAAAATATGATGAATTTGATATTGTTTGACGAAGACTTACCCATAGCTCCGCTCTAACCCGCGCCGCCTTGTTGGGGAAGTCTGGGTCTGGGGCGACGCTGTAGTGGTCAAAGGTGTAGGTCGGCTCGTGCCTCCCGGCATACTGTACTATGCCGGGGTAGTGCTCGCGGCACAGGAGACCCAGGATGCCGTTGGGTTTGCGGCCTTTAGGCCCCACAATGTCCCATGACCTGCACAAGTGATTAAAAAAGATTATTAGCTTCTATTTCTATTTTGAGTCTCATCGTACGAATAGATAGTTAGAACATGTACTTTTGTCCGATGGGCGTGATCACTGGGCGTCGGGCACGTGGCGGCAACGCCGGGAGGCTGGCGGGACCTCTCAAGTAGGGCGTGGACACCCCTGAGGCACCTGAACACCCGTTCGCCTCGTCCTCCTCCTGCTCGTCCTCCTCCTCTGCCTCCTCGGCCAATGGTGCCTCCTCCTGCCACTGGGCCTCGGGCGTGGCCGACACCTCCTCCTCGACCTCCTCCTCCTCCTCCTCCTGTGGAGACGGCTCCCTCCGGCGGCGGCCACTCCTCGTCGAGGGCCCGTCGGCCTGCGAGCTGTGGTACAACCAACTCAACCGCCTCTGACGTCCTCCCGGCATCTTGCCTCGACCTCCTGCATTTAAAAAGAACAAACAATGTTGTATTAGAAATAACATAACCAAATATATGCAATATAAATAAAACAATAGATCCGAAAAATATAACATAATATTACATGTATTAGAAATAATCTGGATCATCCGGATTAGCCGGAGCATGAGTCTCCTCATCACTGTCAACCATGTCTAAGTACTCCTCAGTATCCGAAGACAGGTCGTCGTCTTCATTTGCTTGGCCTAAACGGAATCGTTCTAGCATTTCTATGTCCTTCGCATTTACCACCTCATCCCCAGCGTCCTCGTCATCATTCTCTACTTCCATTTCCATCGCTTTGGTTAAGTCTATCGTGAACGTCCCTTGCAACCCAAATTCTTGAAAGAACTCACCGTCATACGTGTTTGTGTTGAAGTTATAATCCTCATCATTGGGGAGAGGTAGTTTACCATGTGGTGATATCTTGTGCACAATATACCAACCCAAGAGATGCTCTTTGCTTTTGCACGCGTATGACGTGTAATAAACCTGCGTGGCCTGTTGAGCCACAATATACACATCGGAGCCTGGATAGACAGAATCCTGTCGAATTTCGGCTAGCCCAAGATTAGGTGTCAGCCTCGTTCTTCCAGGATCGAACCAATGGCATTTGAACATGACAGGATTCAAAGGCTTTTCACCGTGAAATGAAAGTTCGTATATTTCTTCAATTCTTCCATAGTAGTCACAGTTGTCATTGCCTGGAGTACAAACACCGCTATTTGTGGTTTTTCGATTGGGCCAACTCTGCTCGTAGCTTCATGTGTGGAAGCGAAATCCATTCACGTCGTAACCGTTAAATGACTTGACCCTACGGTCAAAGCCTTTTGCAACCTGTCTCAGCTCTTGACTCATAGACGCATCGGTTTGAGCCTGCAAGGTGACGCAAGATATATCGTTATACGGTCAGAACGTAAGAGCAAGTTGGAACGTCAGACTAAGTACGACCTTGGTAGGATGGTACCTTTTATCGGAACCAAGAAATGAAATCAGGCCTCCCTTGCCCCGCACCATTTGCAATTAGGGTTTCAGCTGCCGCATCAGAAAGAGGGCTTGGTCCATTCGAGAACAAATGAAGAAATTCACTGTACGAAACAAAAAAGAATGGTGTTGGAAAGTGACGATGAATTGGATGAAGATAGATAACAACTTACCCCATGTACGGGTCCAGCTCATCAAGGTTGGTAAGCACGTATAGCATGATCTTTCGCCACTCTTCATAGTTCAACTGCTTAACTGTGGATCCACTTGCCGTGCCGAGTTGGCCTCGAAAAAGGCTAAGACTCGATTCATTTTCTCCAGCATTGTAACGAGGGGGTGGATTATGCACGCTAGGAAGGTTCTCGGAGTAGTATTCTTCAGTGAAGTTGGACACCTCCTCCAGAATGGATGCCTCTGCAATGGAAGCCTCAATTTTGGCTTTGTTTCTACATTTCTTGCGAAGAGTCTTCATATTTCTCTCGACTGGAAAGCACCAACGCCATTGCACAGGCCCTCCCATTCGAACCTCATTTGGGAGGTGTACGATCAAATGAAGCATCAGAGTGAAGAAGCCTGGTGGAAAGATTTTCTCCAGCTTACAGAGCAACACAGGTGCAGCTTTCTCCACGTCATCAATGACGGACCGAGATATCTCCTTGGCACATAGCTGGCGGAAGAAATAGCTCAACTCTGCCAGGACAACCCACATAGGCTCAGGAACATAGCCTCGAACCATCGCCGGAAGAAGCCGTTCGATCCATACGTGGAAGTCATGACTCTTCATCCCTAGGACTCGCAGAGTAGATAAGTTGACTCCTCTCGTTAGATTCGCTGCATATCCATCAGGGAATGTCAATGTCTGGATCCACTGAAGTATTTCTTTCCTTTGTGGCCTGCCCAAGACGAAATCAACCTTGGGCCGTGTCCATCTCCTGCCGGGCTGAGGAGGCAGCATCTCTTGCTTTGGTCTATCGCACAACAGTGTCAGGTCTAGTCTAGCCTTAGGGTTGTCCTTGGACTTTTCAGTGTCCATGAGTGTTCCCCAAAGCGACTCAGCGATGTTCTTTTCAGTGTGCATTACATCAATGTTATGTGGCAGAAGAAGATCGTCATAATAAGGGAGTCTTTCCAAGCCTGACTTATGAGTCCACATATGCTCCTGACCATACCCCGCAAAACGACCGTCTGTTTCGTTGAACTGGAGAGCATCTATCTGAGCATGAACCTCGGCACCGGTCAGCATCCGAGGTGGAGGATCTCTCACCACGACACCTTTGGTAAAGTTCTTGGTGTCCTGTCTGAAAGGATGGTCAAGAGGTAGGAATTGTCGATGTTGGTCGAACGCCGAATACTTGCCACCCTTCTTCAACCAGATAAATCTCGTAGCTGTCTTACAAACCGGGCATGAGAACTTGCCATGGACACACCAGGCACAGAATATCCCATATGCCAGGTAGTCATGCAGTGAGTACTGGTACCAGATGTGCATTGTGAAGTTAGACCTTGAAGCTCGGTCGTATGTCAATACCCCTTCATTCCAAGCAGTTTCCAATTCATCAATCAGAGGCTCCATGTACACACCCATGTTATTCCCCGGGTGTCCAGGAATTATCAACGACAAGAAGACAATACGACGTTGAAATAGGACGCCGGGGGGGAGATTGAGGGGGATAACGAAGACGGGCCAACAGGTGTACGGGACAGCCATGAGTCCATAGGGATTGAAACCGTCTGTTGCAAATGCAACACGAACATTACGAGCCTCTCTAGCTTTGTCATGATGGATGCGGTCGAAGTGGGCCCATGCTTCACCATCGGCGGGATGTACCAACTTCTCAGGATTGTATCGGGTACCCTATTTGTGTCATGTCATCTGTTTCGCGAATTCCTCGGTCATGTAGAGACGTTGGATCCTCGATGTGAACGGCAGGTAACGCAGGACTTTCATGGGGATAGAAAGCTGCCTCTTCGGGCCTTCACCATCGTCTACCTCCATGTATCTCGACGCTTTACACTTTGGACAGTAACCTGCATCCGTGAGATCTTTCCTGAAGAGGACGCACCCATTTGGACAAGCATGTATCTGCTCATACGGCATCTTCAGTGCACGAAGCAGTTTATGTGACTCGTACAGGCTCTTTGGCAATATGTGGCCGTCCGGAAGCATGCTACCAAATAGGGCCAACATACCATCGAACGCATCTCGACTCAGGTTGAACTGGGACTTGAACCCCATCACACGGCCAATGGCATCCAGTTGAGAAACCGTTGTCCGATCGTGAAGGGGTTTCTGTACCGAAGACATCATCTCATAAAACGCCTTTGCAGTCTTCTCCATCTCCTCCTCCGTACGTCCTTCAATGTACTGTGCTTCTTGGAAGTCATCTAACATGTCTACTACCCCCGCATCAGCATCAAAGTCCTCCAGACGTGGTCGCACTACCTCCGCTCTTAAACGATGTGCTTCACCATGGTAGATCCACCGGGTGTAGTCCGGCGTGGATCCATTGTTCACAAGATGTTTAGCCATGTTCTCCTTGACTTGCCTTCTCCGGTTCCTACATCTGCTGCATGGGCACAACACTTTGATCTCTCCTCGCCGAGCCGCGCCAAATGCATTGTTCACGAAAGCATCTGTCTTGCGCAACCATTCATCGGTGAAATCACTTCTGCTTCTACGGCCTGAGTACATCCACTGACGGTCATCCATCCTACTGTCATCCATCCGAGTACTTACATATCTACCTCCGAGTACTTCCATGCCTACTATCATCTAATAGGTGAGGATAGGTCCTAATCCCACCCGCGGATGCGTACGATGAGGCCAGTTCCCATTGTCTGCCCCGAGCCGAGATAGAATTTCGGCAGCACCTCCCCGATGTTCTCAAGATACACGTCCCTGTAGGGAGAGTGTGTATCCGGAGAACAACAGGGAGGTGATGCAGAAACTCCATCTCGAATCGGGACAGACCATGGGAACTAGCCTCATCGACGCATCTGCGGGCTGTCCAAGTAACGTGGACAATCCGAAACAGATACGGTTATCGATATGCAGAGACCTACATACCTCCAGCCGTATCTCTTTCGGACGGGAGACGCCTAACTGGGTTCAATGACCTACGACCCTTTTCTGGGAGGAGACGTTATTTATACGTAGGGTGCCGGTGGAGTCAGGCTAGCGGCGCAAGTGGCGAGTCGGTGCAGTGGCGAAGGCGAAGCGGTGCAGGCAGGCTTGCCGAGGAACTCTGGCTCGGCTCCGACAGGTCCTTCTCGTATAGAAAGACAAAAAGGTTAGTATCAATTAGAAATTTCGGCAGAACCTCCCCTGCACGGTGAGGTTTCGAAAACCTGCAAAACCCTCGACACGATGGCCGACATCCACATATATTCACATGCATATACCGCTATTACTAACAAATACTCGATTGCCACATACATTCACATTCACATTCACGGGATCGAGGACGATCGAGGATGACTTACAAGTGACGACGTGGGACGGCCCTAGCGGAGGCGCAGCGGGACGGCTCCTCCTCCTCTTCCTCCTGGTCCTCTCCTCTTCCTCCTCCTCCTCTTTCTCCTCCTCCTCCTCCTCCTCTCCTCTTTCTCCTCCTCCTCCTCCTCTCCTCTTCCTCTTTCTCCTGCTCCTCCTCTCCTCCTCCTCTCCCGCGGCAGCGGCACGGCGCGCCGCGGCCGGCCGTGGAAGGGCGGCGGGCCGGCCGGGGCGGGCGGGCGGCGGCGCGGCGGGCCGGCTGGGGCGGGCAGGGCGGGCGGCCGGCGGCGCGGCGTGCCTGCCGGGGAAGGCGGGGGTTGCGGGATGGCGCTGCCGCCTGCGGTCTGGGGGCCTGCTGCGGTTGGGAGCGTATCATGCCTTCGCATGCCTCCTTTTCGGGCCTTTTTATAAGTGCTCCTTTTCCTGGGGTTGCTGCTCCGTTCTGCGGCCGGGCAGGCTTCTGCTCCGTGGCATCTGTGCGCGCTGCGGCGGCGGCAGCGCGGAGGAGGCAGAGGCGGCGGCAGGGCGGGGCGGGGCGTGCGTTGCGGTGCGTGGAGTGTGTTGGGCGGGTGTGGACGAGTTTTTTTTATTAAGTGTTCCCGTGCTTTGCCGAGAGCCGGATCGGGCGGCCCTCGGCTAAGAGGAACCTATGCCGAGAGCCCTCTGTTTGGCTCTCGGCAAAGGCTTGAATTTTTTTTGGGTAAACTCTATGCCGAGAGCCCTGGCCCTAGCTCTCGGCATAGGTGCTCTTTGCCGAGGGCTTTAGGAAGCTCTCGGCAAAGATTATTATTATTTTTTGTTTTTTTGCTCCCAATTTTTTCTGTGGCCTTGCTACAGTACTACAAGCCAAGATTTCAAATTTGGTGTGTTTTCCATACATCTTGCTATATTTCACGCATTTTCTTTAATTTGATGATTTTTTCCGCGGGACGCACGTTTGAACTGCAGGTGCATGAAATAATGAAACTCAGCGATTCGAAAAATGGTATTCATTCTTCAGAGGGTATTTTGACGCCGTATCCGGGGACAGGCACGGAGACTCGACCGTCTCGTGCACGAGAAACGGCGACCAAGTTGCGTGATATTGGATTTAAAATTATTAAAAATACAAACGAAGTCAGAAAATCATGAAAATGGACGAGTGACCTTGACATCGCATGTAGAGGCTATGAAAAAAGTTTGGGAATATTTGGAGCAAGTGGTGGCGCAAAATGGTTGAAACCCTGAGATCTCCGCATATCATCGCATGTGAGGCTATCCGGAGATCTCAGGTTTTCAACCATCTTGCGCCACCACTTGCTCCAAACATTCCCAAATTTTTTTCATAGCCTCTACATGCGATGTTAAGGTCACTCGTCCATTTTCATGATTTTCTGAACTTCGTTTGTATTTTTAATAATTTTAAATCCAATATCACGCAACTTGGTCGCCGTTTCTCGTGCACGAGACGGTCGAGTCTCCGGCCCTGTCCCTAGATACGGCTGTCAAAATACCCTCTGAAGAATGAATACCATTTTTCGAATCGCTGAGTTTCATTATTTCATGCACCTGCAGTTCAAACGTACGTCCCGCGGAAAAAATCAATCAAATTAAAGAAAATGCGCGAAATATAGCAAGATGTATGGAAAACACACTCAAATTTGGAAATCTTGGCTTGTAGTACTGTAGTAAGGCCACAGAAAAAATTGGGAGCAAAAAAACAAAAAAAAATAATATGCTTTGCCGAGAGCTTCGTAAAGCCCTCGGCAAAGAGCACCTATGCCGAGAGCTAGGGCCAGGGCTTTCGGCATAGAGTTTACCAAAAAAAATTCAAGCCTTTGCCGAGAGCCTAACAGAGGGCTCTCGACAAAGGTAATGGCGCAGGGGGAGCCGTTCGCGAGGGTTCCGTTTGCCGAGGAGTATTCTACGCTGAGGGCTAGGCTCTCGGCATAGGTTTTCTTTGCCGAGAGCCGTACTTCGCCGAGAGTCTGGCCCTCGGCATAGAAATCGTCGCCGAGTTTCTTACTGTGCCGAGAGCTAGCTCTCGGCAAAGATCTCTTTGCCGAGTGCCCTGTTTTAGCCCTCGGCAAAGCTCCGGACGCTCGGCAAAGAGCCCGTCTCCGGTAGTGAATGGTTAACAAATTTCTGTGCATGTTCTCCAAGTAATTGGCCTGTTTGCTCGTCGAATTCCGAGATAATGTACCGGCCATCCAACGGCTTCTTCGGACCTCTTACAGTCCTACTCTTCCTGGTAGTCGTTGTCGATCCGGAGGGCTATGTATGTAGGAACAATAGATTATAAATGCATTTATAATTTGTTTAGAATTACATGTGCACATAGAGTAGGTATACCTCGCTAGTATTTTTTTCCATGATCTCTTCATAATCGGCAAAATATTGACTCTCATCATCTACTTCTTGATTATTGTTGTCATCACCTTCTAATTGTTGATTAGCACCGTTGTTGATTAAGTTGTACATTTGCTCCTCCATGTTGTCAATTGGGTCGACCATTTCTGCAAATATTAAAAACAAGAGGAGCTTTTTACATATATGTAAAGGTAACACGATCGATAATAAACACGAGGAGGCATATCTATCAAAATATATCTAAGTGTAAATACATGAGTGATTCGGGTTTAGGGTTTAGGGTTTAGTGTTTAGGGTTTCGGGTTTTAGGGTTTAGGATTTAGGGTTTAGGTTTTGCCAACATTAAAAATAACATATATTCATATAGACCATATTCGTAAAAATAACATACACACTTAGAGGAGCTTTATACATGTATTTATTTGAAACCATGAAAATAGGGTGTAAGGTTTAGGGTTTAGGGGATATTTGGTCTTTAGGGTTTCAGGGTAACATATATTCGCCAACTTTAAAAATAACATATATTCGCCAACTTTAAAAATAACATATATTCGTAAAGACCATATTCATAAAAATAACATATATGCATAAAGACCATAAGGTAACATATATCGTAAAGACCGTATTCGTAAAAATAACATATATTTGGTAAAGATAACATATATTCATATTTGTTTTTTTATTTAACACTTTGATAAACATGAAGAGACATATCTATCAAAATATATCTAAGTGTAAATACATGTTTACACATATCTAAGTGATTTTCTATGGCATATCTAAGTGAAACATCTATCACAAAGCACAGACCGTGGACGAGGACGACGACAGACGACGGTGAGGATGACGACGGACGGCAGTGAGGATGACGGCGGACGGTGGAGCAGACACCAAGACAGCTCGCCCTCGACCAATCTCTTTTTATCTACATGTATAAACATATATTTTGTTAGGGTAATTTTTTTCTATAAATATATATCTATTTATATATTCATTTAAATTTATATATATATCATTTTTTATTTTTCTATAAATATAAATGTGCCTCGTGTGTGCATTCTATTTATTGAAGTGACTGGTTTCTACCAAAGTTTGAAATGAATTCAAATTTTATTTGAATTGGATTTAAAATCAGTTCAAAATAAAAAGAAAAAGATTTTTCTTTCCTTCTCCCCCTTTCGGCCCAGGCAGCCTGGTGGCCCAAGCCGCGCTAGGCCTTCCCCCCCTTTTCTCCTTCGTCGCGGCCCAGCTAGGCCGGCCCGCTCGGCCCTGTAGGCGCGCCCCTCCCCTTCGCTGCTGTCGCTGGCTCCCCGGGCCCGCATGTCAACGCCCCTTCTCCCCCCTTCTGCCGCTCGCCCGCGCAACTCAGCACTCCCCTTCGCTGCTGTCGCTGCAGCGCCGCTCGCCCACGCGTCGAGGACGAGGATGGGGCACGACGACAAGACACGGTGAGGACAACGACGAGGCACGATGGCGCAAGACACGACCCTCACCGGAGCGTGGACGACGGCGAGGCACGGCAAGGCACGGCGAGGCCGACGAGAGTCACGACGGCGAGGACGAGACGGCGAGGCAGGTGAAGACGATGGCGAGGCACGACGAGGCACTATGGCGAGGACGGTGAGAACGACGGCGAGGGAGACCAAGGAGGCGGTGGCGCAACTGACGTCGATATGAGGAAGGAGGAGTACATTGTGCCCTATATACTTGAGGACCCTTTAGTCCCGGGCGGTGGTACCACCCGGGACTAAAGGTACCTTTAGTCCCGGGGCGTAAGCCCGCCCGAGACTAAAGGTTGGACCTTTAGTCCCGGGTGATATCACCGCCCGGGACTAAAGGTTTTTTTTTTCCGCCACTGTTTTGGGTTTTCAGTATTTTGGGTTTTGTATTTGTTTTCACTATATACATCTGTTATAATTCTTGTTAATTGTATAGTAAATTAAATATTAGGCATAAAATTACTTAAAAATAACAGTTGTATTTCCTTTTACCTTATTGTATAGTAGAAAATTTTATAACATAAATTCTTTTCTTTTCTTATAATAACGAATATAAATGTAAATAACAGTTCATATTTTGTTAATGCAAAAATATAATGTTAAATTTAAATATCTGAAACAACTAGTTCTCGATATGAAAACAGTTTTGCATTATCTGAACGTTAAACTTTGGGTTGTTCATCATTCATTGTCCAAATACACGATAGAGAAATGCACTGTTAAATAGCAATTTAAATTTAAAAGATAGATTTGTGTAGTTCATATACGTTTCTGTGTCGTATTGGTCTCAAACTTTTTTTAAGGTTTCACGTGGCATGTGAGAGGCAACCAACAAGTTTGTGATTTTTCGGAGATGGTTTGCTACTTTTTTCGGTTTAATTGAATTACCGCGCACCGTCACCCAGTACCACCAAAACAATCTAGAATGGTGCCAAACTTTTACATAGGGTCCTGTCTGTCCTAGGAAGAAGAATGTTGTGGAGGTTGATAAAAAACCGCAGAGGGTCGGAGGTGTAATTCACTAGTTTTTGTCTCATTCGGCACATAAAAAAATATAACAATTAAAATAATAATCAGAAAAATCTAACACCTCGTGTGGGGCATCAAGTTGGGCGTATATGCTTGCCAAAAATAAATCAAGTTATTTTGACACCGATATCAATGAACCATGACTATTCAGAATCATTATTAATTACATAAAAATTGTAATACATAATATTAATTAAAACATCATTATATATCAAGCGGGTACACTGGTAACCTTCTTCTTGACGTATGTCCCTGTTATGATCATGTCGTAACCATGGAGTCTCCTCAGTATTTAGCAGAATGCTTGGATCTTTGGTCACACTCAAGGGTGGTATTCGGTCATCCCTTTCATAATCTTCTGACATGTCTGACTTGTCCTCAATTCCCATGATGTTTCTTCTTTCAGAAAGAACTATGTGGCGTTTTGGCTCTTTGGTTGATTTATCGTTATTTTTCCCTCTCTTGGTTCTGTAGACATGTCTTTCACGTAGAACACTTGATTCACATCAGCAACAAGGATGAATGGTTCATCTTTGAATCCAATATTGTTGAGGTCCACTATTGTCATTCCATACTCCTTGTCAACTGTTACTCCGGCTTCGGTCGTCTTGACCCATTGGCACCGAAACAAAGGGACTTTAAAATTAGGTGCGTAGTCTAGTTCCCAAATCTCCTCTATGTGGCCATAATATGTTTGCGTCTTCCCATTTGGGTCTGTGGCATCTACGCGAACACCATTGTTTTGGTCCGTGCTCCTTTTATCTTGGGCAATGGTGTAAAATGTATTTCCATTTATCTCGTACCCTTTGTACGTGAGGATGTGCCATGATGGTTGCCTAGCCAACAAATATAGTTGCTCATCAATATTGCTATCACCCAGATATTGTTTTCGCAACCAAGTGCTAAAAGTATTCTTGTGTTCACGTGTAATCCAAACTTTATTCTTCCCAGGAAACTGGGATCGTACGAACTCCTTGTATACCTCGACATATGGCTCCACCAAGGAGGAGTTTTGAATAAATATGTAGTGCACTTTATTGAAATAATCGTCTCCCATACCGATATATGTTTTCTTCCCTAGTGTCCCCTTTCCACTCAGTCTTCCCTCGTGCCGCGATTTAGGAACACCAATTGGGTCAAGGTCAGAAATAAAGTCAACACAGAACTCAATGACCTCCTCTGTCCCGTAGCCCTTGGTGATGCTTCCTTCTGGCCGAGCACGTTGGTGAACATATTTTTTCAGTACTCCCATGAACCTCTCAAAGGGGAACATGTTGTGTAGGAACACAGGACTGAGAATATGAATCTTCTTGACCAGGTGAACTAGGAGGTGTGTCATGATATTAAAGAAGGATGGAGGAAACACCAACTCAAAGCTCACAAGACATTGAACCACATCATTCCTCTTAAAGCAACCGGAAGCAATTGCGTCATAAGCACGTGGCAGTCATGCGACTTTAAGTTTAGGAATTTCTTCTCTTTCATATTTATTATTCCCTTTATATTGGAGGAGAATACAGATGGGACCTTGATGCTGTTTAGATATTCAAACATGATTTCCTTCTCTTCATTGCTAAGAGTATAGCTAGCAGGTCTTAAGTAATGACGTTCATCATCTGTCTTCTCTGGATGTAGGTTGTCTCATTCTTTCATGCGCTGCAAGTCTTGTCGTGCTTCAAGTGTATCCTTAGACTTCCCATACACACCCATGAATCCTAGAAGGTTGACACAAAGATTCTTTGTCAGGTGCATCACGTTGATCGCGTGGCGGACCTCTAGTACTTGCCAATAGGGTAGCTCCCAAAATATTGACTTCTGCTTCCACATGGGTGTGTGTCTCGTAGCGTCTTTCGGAACAGGTTCACTGCCCGTCCCCTTTTCAAAGACTACTTTCACATCCTTGATCATCTCAAGTACATCTTCCCCAGTTCTGTTGCGAGGCTTGCTCCAGTGGTCTGTCTCGCCTGATCTTATATCGTGACACTTTACATATAGAACATTCATCCAAATTCTCGTAGTCCTTGCCACGGTACATGATGCAGTCATTAGGACATGCATGTATCTTCTAGATTTTTAATCCCAAAGGACAGACGACTTGTTTTGCTTCGTGCGTAGTGGCAGACAATTCCTTAGGCTTCAGAAGCATCTTTTGTTTTATAATCTTCAATAATTGTCCAAATGCCTTGTCGGATACACCATTCTGTGCCTTCCATTGTAGCAACTCCAGTGTTGTACCCAACTTTTTTTGTCCATCTGCAGCAGACGGGTATAGTAATTTGCTGTGATCCTCTAGCATACAGTCAAACTTAGCCTTCTCCTTTTTACTTTCGCAATCTCTTTGTGCATCACGAATGACATCACCAAGAGCATCATCTTCAGCGAGTGTGTCTTCTGCACCTGCCTCTTCTTCACCTTCTCCCATCATAACCCCAGTTTCTCTGTGCTTCGTCCAACAAATATAGTTTGACATGAAACCCGACTTCAACAAGTGTGAGTGAAGACTACTTGACCTAGAATATTCCTTCGAATTATTACACAGGGCACATGGGCAACACATAAAACCATCCCGCTTGTTTGCCTCGGCCACTCTTAAGAAATAATGCATGCCATCAATAAACTCTTTTGAGCGACGATCGACATTGTACATCCAGTGACGTGTCATCGTCTACATTATATGACATATCACGCAATTAATCTCTCATTCTTATAAACAAATGAAATTATAAAATGATTTAAATGAAACTTTAGGGTAGTAACTTAGTTTTCTTCATCAAAATATTCAAACTATCAAATCATTGTCTGCATTATATGGTATATCACATAATAAAATTTCTCATTCTTGTAAACAAATGAAATTATATGGTATATCACATAATTAAATTTCTCTAACTAATTCACAAAATGTGATATGCATACTAGCATTAGAAGGTACATATACTAATTACTTTAATGAAATAATTTATCCGGCCACATTTTATAAATTAAAGTATTATATATTTCTAATTTTTGTAAACAAATGATTTAAATGATCTCTATTTCTCAAAAAAATTAAAATAAACTAATTAAACCGGTCACATTTTGTAAACTAAAGTATTATATATTTCTATTTTTTTAAACAATTGATTTAAATGATCTCTATTTCTCTAAAAAAATTTAAATAAACTAATTAAACCGGTACATTTTTATTTTTAGGGTACTAATTTTGTTTTTAATCAAAATATTCAAACTATCAAGTGAATGAACTCAAAATAGCTTCAAAAACCACATATATATGTGGCAGCTAAAAATATGAGAAAATGAAGCTAGTAATCTTTGTACGAGTCGATGGCGACGTAGATATGATGAAATAGATCAATCGCCGGAGATGTGTTATCACACAAAAATCACCGGAGAAGAGAGCAAACAAGCAAGCAAGAATATTCTGAATGAAGAAAGTGAGAGAGCTCGGGACGGCTGAAGGTAGAAGAACAACTCAAATATAGGGAGGGATATTTAGTCCCAATCCTTGTTTCCAGCCGGGGCTAAATGCCAACATTTAGCCCTGGCTGGAAACAGCAACCGAGGCAAAACCTTTAGTCCCGGTTGGTGTCACCAACCAAGGCTAAAGATTGGCCTTTAGCCCCAGTTGCTAACACCAACTGGGACTAAATGTCCCTTTGACAAATGAGCCGTTGGGCAGGGGAACTTTAGTCCTGGTTGGTGTTACCAATCGGGGCTAAAGACCTTTCTAGTCCCGAAAGCAGATTTTTCCGTGACTAATGCTGATTTTGCAAATCGTCCAAAGGCCTGTTCTCTAGTAGTGATAGTTTTGTCATGCATATAACTCTACGAATGCAAAAATAGAAACTCATTTATCTTTTACTATAAAATTTGAATCCTATTGGCGTAGAGGTTCTAACATTGTTGTAGAGTGTTCCTATGTATAGAATCTTGCAGTCAAAGCATAGAAACCTTTCTAATGCTATAAAATTTGAAATTTGAATCTTTCTTGCATACATTTATATGCATGAGCGTAGAAAACATATAACAAATGCATATATTTTTAACATCACAGTTACATCATGCATAGAAACCTATCCAAGTACACATAGAAATCATCCAACATCCTTGAAATCACAGTTTCACTATTCATTGAAACCTACCCAAGCGAGCATAAAAACTAAAGCATAGTTACACCGTGCATTGAAACCTCAAAAATCACAAAACACAGCAGTTTCACCGTGCATAGAAACCTCAAATCACACAACATAGTTTTACAATGCATAGAAGACTATGCTTGTAAGCATAAAATCATGCGACCTCCACGATGCCATCATTTTCAAATTCACAGTTTCACTTTGCATAGAAACCATCGCTTACAAGCATAAAGGCTATTATTACATGAAAATGACTTGCATTGTATTGGAAATGTACACCCAAAATTCAAAATTACATGAAAAATGAATTGCATAGAACCACAGGTTGTCCTGCATAGAAAGCATAGTGGAAGAGACTGCCGCGTTGAGTGGGCCACGCCGATGTGTGGGGTGGGTCACCAGCCGATGTGTGGGGTGGGTCACCAACCACAGGGATCGAGCTACATCAGCAATGGGACGTAGCTGCTGACACTGAGTCGAGTGTCCCACCATTGCGTACCATGGTGGGAAGGGTGCCATCATGAGCTATGGTGGGAATGGGCATCGGGAGGCTAGACTACAGACGTGGACCGTGGTGCATGGTGGGGAGGACGCCGGGATGCCGGACCTCGGGCTGCTGCTTGTACGTTACAGTGGTGGACATGGGATGTCGCATGCCTGAGCGCTCATGCCCTTGATGGGGCTTGGAGGGAGTTGCTATGGTGAGGGGATAGGTCACCGCCGCCTTATGCATCTCATCGGGGTGGTGTGGAGCTTGGTCGTTGGTTCTGTGGATCCTGATAGATCTCACCATGGTGGGGAGAGGGCCGCCGGGGTGGGGATGGACCGCCACCGCCACCTGGGATGGTAGGGAGGACACCACCAGGAGTGGAGGAAGGAGAAGAGTTTGCCGTCGATGCCACGGGAGGAGTTGAAGGACCGAAAGTGCTACACAAAGGCGACCAGAGGGGGGGGGGTGAATGGCAGCTTTAGATTCTTTTCAGAAACTTATAGTCACTGTCCAAGAATCAACCCCAAGAGTAAACCAAGAGCTTGATAGTGTCCACGACCCTAGATGTAGGGTGGATGCTTCCAAGAAGCACAGCGGGACACTACACAACTCTAGAAACCCAATACACAAATCGGAAACCAAAACCAACAACGAACGAACTGTGGATCAAAATACGCTGATCAGCACTGACCGGACTCAGGGATGCGTCCGGTCTGTTGTGATCGGACGCGTCCGGTCAGCTAAAATGCATTCTAGACCCTTACTGTGTTGGACCGGACTCACTGTAGAGGAGCGTCCGGTCGTCTGGTCACATGTACAGAGCGTCCGATCAGTGGCACGAAAGCAGTGAACAGTGCAAGCGTAGCGTCCGGTCACTGAGCAAGAGAGAGTCCGGTCAAGTCACAGAAGAAGACCGTGAACACATTCAACGACCAGACCCACTAACCTGCGTCCGGTCAACCCGAGTCAAGAGTCCGGTCACCCCGAAACTGAGCTGTTCGTCCACCGATTTGACTCGATCTCACCCAAAACGTAACCACTAGGGCTCAAACTTGGTGAGAGGTGTCACAAGGAGGATAGTAAGCTACAGGAGATCATGGCTCGAACCTATGTCCAAATCGATGGATCGAAAAAGTTCGTGGGAAGACAAGAGAAAAGTCGATCCAAAACGAAAACCAATCGATCTACTTGCTCGTGAGGTTTGAGTTGAATTCCTTCGGTGGAAATGTTTCCCTCACCGTAAAGAACAAGTAGCTACAAACGGAATAAAAAATGAACAACCGTAGAGAGAGATCGATCAACGGGAAAAACGTGGAGAAAAAGTGAACGCGAAGAACGACTCAAGAACACGAATCACCACCACAATTTCCAGCCGAAAATCGTCCCCACGAGGAGACAACGGGAATCCGGTCCCGTTTCCGCAAAATCCAAATACACAGAGGTATGATTCACCGTCTCTGCGGATCTCAGTAGCTACAACAGGGATGTGCGAGCATAGGAAACCCTAAGTGAAAGTAGCAAATGGCTGAGATAGTTTGGAGGGAGGGGTTGCCTCTCCTAATATAGCCTAATACAATTATTCCCCTTCTAACCCTACTGCTAATGAGCAAGCAGGCTAACCCTAAGGGTATTCCTGACCAACTCGAAGTATAGTCGATCCGACGGCCACGCCCGCACATTAGGTAGCTTCGCCTCGACGCGACCTCACCGGATGCCGCCACGCGCCTTCCATCCTTTTCACGGACCCCCCCTGGTTTTGACGCCGAAACCAGGAAACCTGGGCCTTCCCCCAGTTTTGAGGCCGAAACCGGGAAACCTGTCGTCCATCGGCTGAGTTTTGTGGCCCAAACTCAGAAACCCGCTAGCGCCCAGGTTTTGAGGCCCAAACCTGGAAACCGTCCTCAGCCCGAGTTTTGTGGCCTAAACTCGGAAACCGGCCGCACCCAGGTTTTGAGGCCCAAACCTGGAAACCGTCCACTCGGTGATTTTTCTGTGGCCCAACCACCAAACCGACGCCATAGAGGGGTGCACCACCCGTGCACCCCGTCCACCCACATATCTTCACTTGTCGCTGTCCCAGGTTGTCAGCCACCACGGCTGATCCTCAGGCCACCGATCCGTCAGTCCAAGCCTCATGTCTGCCCTTCACCGCTCTAGGTCCATCGGCACGACACGTCTCTACTTTACCTTCACCTTGCCTTCGATCACCGTCTCTAAGCTCGACACCTGCACAACACAAGCCAAAGAATATGTGCATCATACCAGTTGACAATCACTCATCATCTCAAGATCCGGCATACACTCATGTATCCGCAGGAGTGCCCTCAGCTGTGCAACATCTAGTGTCGACGGCTGCTGCGCCTCCCAAGCGATACCGACTAGGTGTGGAGGCGGCCAAGGGTGGTGGGCATTAGAGTTTGGTGGCGTATATATATATATATATATATAGGGTAATTATTTCATAGTCCAGAGAGTAATTACTCCTATGTGTATATCTCTTGATTTATGGAGTTTATGACCCAGCGAAGTGTGTGTTGACAAAGTATATGATCATACTAGACATTCTAGAGTACCATATATGTCAAGTATGCAAGAATACATAAAGTATATGGTCATACTTATTTTATATACTATTGTAGTGTCATTTTAGTAATATAATAAAAAGTATATGCTCTTTTGAAAAATTTCACGTGAGTAAGATTTGAAATATTTTGAAATAAATATATAAACATACTCACACTGATAAATTGTCGAGGAAGATGTGGTCTGGTGGGTCGGTGGGTGGGCCAACAGTCTGGTGGGCTGGTTCAGTTGGACTGGTGGGGAGCTGGTTTGGTGGAATCAGACCAACTCTGTTTAGGCTGGGGCTTCCACAACCTTCTTCGAAGCCCTAAGCTCCAAGAAACATACACACACTGGTGTGTGTGTGTGTGTGTGCACGCGTGTGTCTATCTTCCTTATGAACTTAGTTCATTTGATTTGATGAAAAGGTAAAAAATGAAGCTGCCTATAACTTGGAGCTTCTTCTAGGAAGTATATCGCTTTATATCGGGACAGATAAGATGATGGCGCCTTCGTCCCCTCGGGCCGGGGAAGACCAAATTCACCTCGTGATTAGTATGTTTTCTCGTACTAGTACTTTCTATCTTTATTTAGAGCCATTTCAATAACAAACACTATATTTTTTTATAAGAAATTTTTTTGTATCTTATATGCGTTATAGAGAACCAATCCTGCTCTCTACTCTTTGAGAACAAGAATTCAGAATAAATGATGCCAACAATTGTAGATCTAATTAAAGAAGTTGTTAAAGGATATTATTTCCATATCTATATTCCTATCAATAATAAGGAATATAAAGAGGCTCTTGAAGTTTCTCTAAGGCAGTGGTAGCAGACAATGAAGCACAACAAGGTAGCAAACATGATAGATAACCTGTTATGTATTATTATTTTTTTATTTTTGTTTAGCCTTGTATTTGGAAACATGAGCTATTACAACCATCAAATAAAAGAATTGCAAAATCATCTTAGTATTGAAACGTCAATAAATCTCCTCGCAACCCAAATCAAATCAAGCCAATAGTGACAACTTATTGCCATCAAATAAAGGTGTTACAAAATCATATTAGTATTATAACGCCAGTAAATCTCCCCACAACGCACATCAAATCGTGGCAATAGTGATAACTTATTGCTACTATCAAATAGAAGCGTTGCAACATCATCTTAGTATTGAAACGCCAATAAAACTCCCCGCAACACAAATCAAATCGTGGCAAGAGTGACAACTTATTGCAACCATTCTACAATTGGTTGCAAAAACACTTAGTTGTCGCAATGACCTCCATACTTAGGGCAATGACAAAAAAGCATGGCATTAGGGTCAAATTTTGGTAGTGACTCTTGGAGCTTGGCCCTAGCCGGCTAGCGCGTCGCCCGTTGAGCTAGGCACATTTATGCCACCCTCGAAAGGTTTGTAATCACCCCCAAATCAGCTAGTAAATCACCCCTCATCTCAAGAGTTCACTCTCTTAACTTGAGAACGAGATTAGGGTTTCAGAAACCCAAGCCTTTGTGGCTACCTCAACAATGTAGACTTAGGCAAGCCTTGGTGGTGAGCTGAACCATAGGATAAATCAGTGCCTCTCTTGTGTTCTTGTTATTTGCTTGGATCTATTTGTTCTTGTGGTGATTTCTAGGGTTTGGACTCGACACAATATGTGAGCACTTACTACATCTTCCAAGTGGTAGAACAGGTTCTATATTATCTTAGGAAGGTCCACAATTCTAGATGTACTTTTCATTGGTTGAATTTTGATTTGGTGGCTTGAGATTCATCAGAGCAGCATTGTCGCTCTATATAGCAGTAGTGCCACTCTCTAGAGCAGCACTACCATGCCTACTTCTCACATTTGTTTGAGCTGGATTTTTATAGGTCTATTCACCCCTCTAGGCTAACCAAGATCCTTACATGTGGTATCAAAGTTAGGTTATCTGTCTTTGCACTTAACCACGTGAGGTATGGCTTTGCTAGAGGAAGGAGGTGGATCCGGAGGTGTGCAATCCGTGCTCGAGGACCCAGCTCTCATGAGTTTGCATGAGATGGACAACAACGAGTTGAGTGCATCCACAACAAACATGGAGTTTGCTTAGCCCATGTTGTCCACGAAAGAAAGAAAGAAAAGAATCAAGAAAGCTAAAGAGAGAAGAATGACAAAGAAAGAAAGAAAGAAAGAAGAGAAAATAAGGCAAGCTTAGAAGAAGCAAAGAAAAGAAGAAAGATGTCTGAAAAAGAGAAGAAAGAAAGAAGAGAAGAGAAGCAAAGAAGGAGGAAGAGGCAAAGGCAATCATCATCTCATCAAGTGAGCTATCTAGTAGCACCGAAGATGGAGATGATGACTTGTCATACCAAGTTTCCAAAATCAACAAGAAGAAAAGCTATAAGAAGGATGGCCACAGTGACAAGAACCCATTTGGAGCCATATCCTTTAACTATGCTTTTATGTCTAACAATGATCTTGGGCCTCTTATCAATGTGCCCATGGACAAGTTGTCTCATTTTGATGGGACTAACTTTGCCAAGTGGAAGCACTTGATGAAGGCTTATCTTATAGGAATATGTCATGGCATTTGGTAGATTATTCACAATGGTATTGAGCCCATGGCTGATCCAGAAAACCGAACACCAACCAAAGTTCACAACATCCATCTCAATGCTCAAGCCACCAGTGTGTTGCTTATTAGTGCATTGAGTGGTGATGAGTACAACAAGGTGATGGGAATAGAGGTGGCAAAACAGATTTGGGACACTTTACAAATTGCTCATGAAGGAGTGGACAAAGTGAGGCAAGCCAAGATTGACTTGATGATGGCCAAGCTCAACCAGTTTGTGATCATGGATGGAGAGGGGCCACAAGAAATGTTTGATAGGTTGATGGTTATTGTTGGCATGATTGGAGGACTTGGTGGAGATGAAATCAATGATCACAAGGTTGTCAGGATCACTTTAGAAGCCTATTTTTCGAGAAATGAGACCATGGTGACATTGATTAGAGACAAGAAGAATTTCGAGCACTTCACACCTAGTTGTGTGCTTGGAAGAATCATGACCTTTGACATGCAAATAGAAGAGGCACTTGAGAGAAGCATGGATGACATGAAGGTCAAGGGTGTAGCTCTGCAAGCAAGCTTCATCTAGCAAGCCCAAGGCAACTAAGCAAGTCAAGGAAGAAGTATAGACAACATCGTCATCAAGTGAAAATGAAAGTGATGGTGAACAACATGAATAAATTGGTGAGATGGCTCTACTCATGAGAATATATGGCAAGGGGTTCAAGAAAGAAGGTTACAAAATAGTGAAGAGAAGGTACGTTTCCAAACAAGAAGAAGAAAACATGCTACAATTGTGGAAGCACAAAATACTTTGTTGCCGATTATCCTTATGAGAAGAAAGAAAACAAATACTACAAGGGCAAGATAGAGAACAAGCCTGATGTGACACCCCAAAATTTCCATTTTGGGATGTGAATAGAAAACACTTAACAAAACATTATTTTGTATTTTTCTAAATTTCCCAACCTTTATTTAGATGTTGAGAATTTATATATTTGAAAATGTGAGTTTCCATATAGTTTTAAGAATCCAATCTAATGGTTTGTTGCATATCATGCCTTTACATAGTGTTCATGTATGAAAAATGAATTTAATGTTTTTCAGATGCGCCTAGGGTCTGAACCAAACCAAATCTCTCTTTATCTTTGACCAAGTTTCCTTAACCCCAAAATCATGATGAAATCCGTGGAAACCATAAACTTTGATTCTTGTTCCAAAAACCTTTATGCATCTTCCAACATTCATCTAGCCAAACACCCAAACTCATGTTCTCTAAAACCTTAACTAGTCATATCATAGCTTGCTGTATCCTTTTATCCTTTCTTTTTCTCCTTATATTTGAGCTCCAAATATTTTTTGATTGCGTCTTTTCTAAATCCCAAAATTAGTGCTAGATGACCAATCATTGTACCTCTTCTCTCTCACAATTTGACCATTAGCTTGTTCAAGTAAAATGAATCACATGTCGTGCACCCTAGTTCATCTCTATTTCAACTTTCTCTTCTTTTCTCACATTGGGAAACATCTACATGGGTTCTTTTCCCTCCACCCTTTCTCCACTTCATCATAGCCAAACTTGTTTTCTATCCATCCATGAAATCTATATGGCATTGGTCCCACCTTTTCAAAATCCTAAGTTTCTGCGAAACCCTAATCGCCTCTCCGAGAATTTAGCGGGCCAAGCCCAACTCCTCCCTTCCATATTCTCTTCCCTCAGGACAAATACAAATCTTATCTAAATTTTAAAGCATTCTATCCATCTCTCTTTTTGCTAATGGTCAACTCTAGTCTTTCCATCCTCCGACATCGCTTCGGACCGAATCTGGTCCAAACCTTGCCTTAGCTCTCGGCATGGATCAAAGCCCAACCACCCTCCTCTCTTTTGTGGACCAACATCAAACCCCACCATCCCTATATATCTCCCTCTCCACTCTCCCATGTCACCCTCTTGAAGCCTCTCCATCTTGCACAAAAATACCAAGCAAGGCAACAAAATATCAAGACCTGACCCTTTGCTTTCCGCCCCCTGCTCTCCCCTCCCTTTCCTTTCACATATACCTCCCCAAAAGCCCCCTCACGCCCCCTTCATTTCCCATGTCAAGAATAGAGGAGGGATGCCCCTGCACCTTCTCCTCCTACCCCATGGCTGCCCCCATCAACCGTAATGCGAGAAGGATGCCCAGGTGCACTATGTCGTCATCACCAGCCATTTTGATTCGTCTCCTCGCTCCACCCCATCCTACCCCATGGTGAGAACCCTCCATCATCTTCCCCATACTTTTTTCATGTTCCTCTATGCAAATCAAGTATCTTAGATGATGTATGGTTGATCCTTGGCGAAGTTTATCCATCGTATGTGTTGCAGTCCTCACGACCAGCCTTGTTGTTGTTAACGGAATTGGTGTTCCTAGTTGTTTCATTACTCCAATCATCAAACCCTTTGGTGGAATTGTAGCTAAAATCCTTGAACACGCCTCAGTAAAATGGTTTGGCCATAGGTCTCGATAAACTAGAGATATAGTCATCTCCATGCCGCTGTTTCTGATGTTTGGTCAGCTTGCAGCTCTGAGTGGTTTTGGCGTTCCCCGCTAATCCACTATCCAAATCACCAATCCCTTGAATATACATGTTCATGACATCACTGGGATCCCACAAGTTGGCTTGGCTATGCAATCCATAATGGCCGAGATATTGAGACCGAAGTGTCTACTACTTGTGCTGTTGAAACAGTAGTGACCCTGTTTTTTGATAACAGTGTTCCCATTGATCCATTGAAGTCCAGGATGCATCCTTTGGCAAGAAAACCTTTAATATAGATGCACATATCTCTGCTAAGTTTCATGGCCATAAGATTAAAGAAGAAAGAGTTGTCATCTCCTTTGTGTTCATTGTCCCTGCTGCCCTGTAGCCACGCTGATGCCAGTTTGCATGCGTGTTCCCGTTGATCTGCCACTCTGGAGGTCAAGCTCTTTTGCCATAGTGTGTACCATAGACCTAAACACATCACTGCAAGTTGGCTTAGCCATATGAACCACGACACTGGAGTTATAAATATCACCATGTCGCTGCTCATGCCATGCCAGCAGCCACACAACTTCCCACCGATGGTCAAAATATTATGTTATTTTGCCAAAGTATGTTCCATACAGTACCTAGCAACCCTACAAAATGGATCACCATTTTTCTTTGTTAAAACCCTGCAAACAATCACCATATTCACCGTCGTATATTGCCATGTTTGCTCACCCGATGCACAAATCGCCATAGTCTTGGTTGCCTTTGATCTAGCATCCACCTTAGCGCTTTGTTGGCCATGATATATTCTCAAGAAACCAATAAAAATATCAAAAAGCACACCCTATATCTATAATTAATAATTAGCACACGATTTGTATGTGCGACCTCTCTATCCATCTTAAATCCATGGTTGTCATACAAGTTCTAGTTATTCCAAACCACCACACGCGATCATCTATAACATGAGAAAAATACTCTTGCCGATACCATAACATTTTATCCATTGACCAATCATGTTCCACCAATGATGCATGTTGGCATACAACAACTGTCAAATCCGTTCCATCCTAAGTGCATCTCTGGTCAACATGCTCTCTTCATGTAACATGCCCCCATGTGTTGCACACATGTTCCCTACATCTTTTAGTCATAAAATACATAGTACAACTAGAACCATGAGCTACATGTTAGCTACCATGTCATGTTATACCATTCCATAATGAGCTAGTGACAACCAAATACACCCGTCCTATTCAAGTTGTGTTATCTCATCTTTTCATAATATATCATGCTCTCCCAAGCCAACCCTATGTTTATGTTAGAACCTAATACATGTCCAACCCATTTTGTTCTGGTGAATATATTTCTTCTAGTCCAAACTCCACCGTGCTCACCTGAATCTAATCCTTTCCATCTATACCCTGCAACTACCACATCTTTTAATCTTAGCTCTTGTTGTGTTTAGTTTTTGCGCTCGCACGATCATAGAATGAGCCATACGCTTTCAAAACCTTTATAGCTTGTTTCTTTGTAATGTTTGGTGCACTATTTTTAGGTTCATCTTCAGTGTTTGTGTTGTATTTTGCTATTGATAGAAGAAGCTATGCGAGGATGATCCAGAAGGAAAAGTTGAAGAGTTTGGCAAGCTTTTGAAGGCAAGTGTAACATGAGTTCCCTTGTTACCTAATAACCTTATAATCACTTTCATATGCATGTGTGTAATACGATAAACCCTTAAGGACTTTACCTAGAACTTTTATATTATGTTCCTTGTTACCCTGGGTTCATGCATATGGGTAGCTTTGCTTAGCTCGCAATCACCAATATAACAATGTTAATTATGATTAATGATTTATGGAATCAATGTTAAAATGATGGATAGAAGGGAGCTAGAGCATTGGGCCTTTTGGGGTGCTCTAGTCTGCCCTCTGTAGGGACTGAATCTTAAAGTGGCAACCCAGGATTTGTCGTACAACCATGGGGGCTATATGGCTCTGGCCTTGGCTATGTAATTTGGACTACTCTAGCTTGTTAGTGGTTACTAAAAGGCGCAAGAGGGACTAGGTTGCAGAATGGCTTCCTTTCCTATCAAGATGTGTGCTAGGATACAGTCAAAGTGTGTGTTGGTATAAATTAACGCACACTCTACTTTATCCGCAAGCGCACAGATAACATCTACCGATGTAGCACTTCACCGAAGTAACCCAGTTTTAATATCGAACCCAAAGGAACGGAAAGTGTTAAGTCTCAAAGTCTAACCCCTGAGTAGCTAACAAGGACGGAGAATCTAGAAGCATAGAGGGGATCACTAAGGCTATCTAATTTCAATTTAAGAGTGATATGTTTATATTATTCTTAGTGGGGAAGTTGCCATAAAAGGTCACAAACAGAGTATGAGTCTTTTATGCAAATGTATAATCCTACCGAGCCTACACACGGGTGAGTGGACTATAGAAGAATCAACAAGGCTATAAGAGTCACCCTTGCGAACAACCACTACTACCGGCGTTATAGGAGGCATTTATGAGCTATCAAGTCTAAGCACCACGCTTACACTATCCAACTACTCTAACTCTAGAATGACTAGAATTAAAGTACTCAAATGAGAGTCATAAACCTTAAGAATAATAAGAACAATAACTCAAACTTAAATATAGACGTTGATTACCGAAACAATTGCTGAAGCAAGTTGAAGATAAACTTGAATCCGCAGGTACAAGATGAAGAAGTTGATCCGACAGGCCGGAGCTCCTTCTTGATCTCTTCCTCTCTCTCTCTCTTCTAGTTCTAATATAAGACTAGGTTCGAAACCTAAACTAGAGGGGCAACTAGTCTTCTACTTGATAGCTGGCTCTTGATTACAACTAGATGAACTAGATCTAATTCTAGATGAACTAGAAGAGATTCATCTAGAGGGACCTCTACTTCTAATTGAAACCCTAGTTTCTGATGTGGAGATGAATAATGAAGATGGAGATGCCTGGAGAGGTGGGTCTGGGGCTGCTTATATAGCCCTGAGGGATCAACCGCGGCCGTTGGATCAAACCGACTTAAGGTACGGCTAAGATGCATCCTAGAGGTCGGTGGAGGAAGCTTGCAGAAGACAGAAGCCAGCGGGCCCGGGGGGTGACCGACCGGTGGGTCCAGGGGACCGGTCGGTCCCATCTGGAGGTGGACCGCGGTGCCCTTTCTAGTGGTGTCTCTATGTGTTCTCTGGAGTCTTCTAGAAGTATCCCGACGTGGCGGTTGCGTTATCTCCCGACGGTTTCCTTCTATGGGAAGCTATCGGTGCCGATTTCCTGGTTTAGTCCCTGCAGAATCATAACTCACCAAAACTCGTGGAATATTGTCAATTAAAACCCTAAACCTTTGTTGGTGATTGAATTCATGCCCATTTTATATTTATTTATCCTTTAATTTTGATAGATAACCAGTGTCAACAATTCCCCCAAGCTTACCCTTTGCTAGTCCCTTAGCAAAATCAAAACTTAACAATAGATCAGGAGTTGCTACAGTATCTTTACTTCCAACAAGTATACCTGCTGTTAAACAAAAATTCTCCGATACATAACATGTTATTCTTCATGGGGCTTATTACTCTTACCTTAGGTCTTGAATAATTGAGAGATTGAATGATCAAATCAAGCACTATGTCTCTAGTTCCTTTACTTCACCTTTATTCCGGAGTTTTAATTAATTTTCAAAAGTTTTAATACATGTGTTGTCAAATTAAACAACGGATCCAAAGAGAAAGTCAACCAACCATTGAATCAAGAAGTGCATGTGTTATGGAAAAATGGAGTCGGATGCTCTTTTGAATATATTCACTCTCTTCTATTTATTAGAGACATATGGCTATTAGGCTAATTCTACTGTCGGGCACGTGCCCATTTTTTCTGACACATTTTTTTTTCTTCTCTTTTTTTTTCTTTTCGAGGTTCCGGACACTTGTCCCTTTTTATTTCCTCGGGATCTATCTTTTTGAGGTTTCGGACACTTGTCCCTTTTTATTTCCTCGGATCTTTTTTTTTCTTTTCTCTTTTTTTTTTCTTTTTTTTAATAGCCATATGCTTCCAACAAACTTCTGAGAGGGTAACAACAGATAATTATGAGTATTTATGCGGAAGATGGATGAAATGTGTAAGTGAACTCAATTCAATGGCAAGATAACATCTCATAGGGTCACAAAGCTTAATTTAATTCAATGCAATTATTAGTCATATTCATATTTAGAAATCTCCGGAACTTTAGTGTTGTTTAGAACAAGATAATAGCAGCTCAGATCATCACATGTCATATCCCAAATACCTAGACCTTAGATTAAGTATTTGCTATCCATGTATTTAATTTTATTTTAAGGCATCATTATTAATGAGGAGAACTCATGCTTTGAAGACTAGGTACTTGAAAGAAATTAGATAGAGCAACTATTCATCATTTCCATGCAAAAGATTAGAGAGAGGGTTCTTCTTTAGTCATCAACTTCTTAAAACAAACTAGACACTATTTTATTTATTTAATCTAACACACTTTAAGATAAAAGCTAATAATAGTAGTAGTAGCGATAATAATAATAATAATAATAATAATAATAATAATAAATACATACCTGAATCGCGAAGATAACGGGGGTGCGGCTCCCCCAAGCTGTTTCCCTTAATAGTGTTGAGCCTTCATGTGCTCATATATTTTTGTCTCTTCTTTTTTTTTAATTAATGGTGAGCCTTCATGTGCCCACATATTTTTTTTGTTCTTTTCTTTTTAAGGGTGAGCCTTCATGTGCTCACATTTTTATTTATTTTCTTTTCTTTTTTTATTTTGAATTTGTTTATAGAATAAAACTTAAGAGGACAAAGATACTTACGTGGATACATGGGGGTGCCTTCCCCCAAGCTGAATGTTGACGTAGTCGTTCGATCTTGCAATGTAGCAGACTGGCAGTGGATATGTCCTTCCTCGATTAGAGCTTTGATTGATGTTGATGTTTGTTGAGACAGTGCTCCAACAGTGGAAGGAGCATTCACTTGCTCATCAGCTTTTCTTGGCGTTTCAAATCCTGTGAAACTCAAATAGACAACAAAACTTGTGGAACAGATTAAGCGTTAGTGGTTGGCCACTTAAGCCTTAGTTGTCTAGAATTTCAGTAAGATCTCTTTCTCAATATTTTTATATTTTATATTTTTATGATGCAAGAGAAAATGCAACAGGATGAATGCATGCATATTTATTTTTATTATTATTATTTTTTATGCCACCACGGTGAATATCCTTGTGGGTTTTTAGACACCAAAGAATTATTCACATGGGGCTTTATGATGCAGTAAAATATTTTTTTTTGTTTTCTAATTAAAATGTTTGTGAATTAAATATGATTATATAAGAAATGATTATGGATTAAATATGAGAAATATGCAACAAAGTAAATATAAAGGTAACTACTGATTTTTACCTTTTGGCGAAGGTTCGGATATTTAGGTCCGACGAACCGGACCTTCCCTTGGTTTAGACCTCCCAAGGTATGCCAGACGTTTGGAAAGTTGTTATTGATTGTACCTGTGAGGTGCAGACTTTTTCATACTTTCTTGGTCTGAGTCTTCACTTCCCATGGTTCACTGTCTTGAGGTTTCTCTCCTTTCTTTTCTGGGACAGTGTCGATAGCTTCTTCTTCATGATTGACCTCTCTATTCTTGATAGTTTGTCTTCTTTGGCTTTGAGAGCGGCGTCTTTCACTTCTATTCTTCTTGGGTGCTTCATTGGGCATGTAGCTGATGAAGTTGCATCGTGCCTTTTCTCCAGGAAAGTGAAAAATGGATTTCCTCTTGTAGATGATTGTACTTGTAGCGTAGAGGAATGGTCTTCCTAGGATGAGGTGGACATCATCGTCTTCTCATGTCGAGGATTAAGAAGTCTGTGGGGACTTCATGACCTCTAATTTTGACTACGACGTCTTCCATCATTCCTTCTTGTTTATGGTGTCACTCATGTTCTTCGTTCGTCCAGCAGTTTGAAGTGAAGCGTTAATTATGGAAGCTGACAGCATCTTGCTCAATGTGCATGTTCTTGTAGATCTAGGACCTTCACTCTATAGAATTTGAGAGTGATAAACTTCTCCATGTTTGCTCAAGAGTGTGTCCTGCTCATAAAGACAAGGTAGAGATCAAGTGCATGGGCTCTGTTGGTGGAAAAATACCAACAGAACCAAAAGTTTTGTTTATTCCTCTCTAACCTTAGGCACATTGCACAAGATAAACTTTTTGTTTATGTGTTCTATTCAGTCTTAATATGAGTGATAGGATCAGAGGATGAGCAAAGTAGCATCTTAAAATATTTAACAGATCAAATTACTTAACCCAAGGAAGGATAATCTATGCATAAAGTGTCGATCTTTTCATGATTGAGATATATCATCTTCCAAAGGTTAGATGCACAACATTTTAGCTTATTTAGTTAAGACAGTGAGATTCAAGAGAGTAAAGCTAGGAACAAAGATCAAAGGACTAAACATGTTGAGTTGATTAGGTTGGATCAAGTGAGATGCAACTTAAACATGTTTAGTTCTTTATTTATGTTCATACTAGGATCAAGAAGAAACTTTTAAAGTGATGATTACTTACCTTGAAATGTTACTTTGTCATTGAAGAGTGATGTGTTGAACCATCTTGTGGAAGCTTCTCTTGTCTAGCTGGCTTGTCTTCTCTTGCTCGTCTCACAGTGTGATTGAGAGGAGGAAGATCACAGTGGAATCATCTTTATAGGTATCGACCTTCTATGTGTCGACTTATCAGTGAAGGCACATTGTTCCTCGAGTCTGCTGACTAGGATCCTCTCTCTTTCTTGTATTAATTCTGTACTATGAGGATGTAGGGACAGTTCCGCATTCTTCTCTTGTCAACCTTTCTTGTTTTTCTTTAATTATTGGGTTGGCAAGAGACTTGAATTTAGAGTTGCTACTCGAGTGCCTCTATGAGAGTCTTTGTCTTGTAATGTCATAACTGAGACTTGTCCTCTCAACAGTGTCTAGATGATGGAGATTTTATCGACTGTTTTTCTTGATTTGCTGACTTAGGTAATCTCTTCATCTTCTAACTCTTGTGGTGCAGTGGCTTCATCCTTCATGATGCCCTCCTCAATTCTTGGTAGTTGGCTCTCCCTTCGAGGTCTTCTCTTGGTTCCCTTTGGCTACTCATAAGTAATGTAGATGTTGAAGATGCAGCGAAAGATCCAAAAGTTGACTTCTCTAGGTCCGGCAAAGATGATAACATTGATGGTGTTCAAGAACGATCTTCCAAGAATGAGTGGTGGATCATATTCTTCTCCTCGACTGGGACAACATCTAGTGGTTTGTACTAATCAAAGTGGTGAGTAGGAGATCAATATGTCTTGAAGTTGGGTTTCTCCTTCCTCCCTTTGATTGTGAAACACATCTAGACAACGGAATTGTCTCTCCTAGACTGGCTTGTCATGTAGATGGACTCCCAACAACATGTTCATGTGTTTGACTTGTAGATCTTGTTATTGTTGTAGTGGTACCATCTTGTCTCCCAAGCTAGCTCTTGATTAGAAAAGAGGATAACTTCCCACTCCTTGTCTTGATGTCTTGGACAAAGATGATTGCAGGCATAGGTTGTCTCATACGAGGTAAGTTACATCCTGTTTGTCATCAGCGCCCAAGCAAGACTCAAAGCTAGGCTAGCACCATTTGTGATCTGAGAGTAGGTTTGTGTGTTTATGGCTTGAGTTTTTGGATCTTCAATGTTCAGACCAAACCATAGATGAGCAAAATCTCTCTCCTGTGTAATGTTAGTGGACATATACCCGAAGGATTGCAAGAATTTGAAGCATGGGTTATTATCCATAACTTATGTATTTTGCATCTATGCTAATAAAAAGATGTTTTAGGATTGTTTTAGCATAGACTAGTATTTTATGTGTTGGCTGCACTTTAACATGATTCAAGGCAAAAGATAACTTGCAGTAGAAGACAAAATAAATAAACTTTGATACTCACAGTTCTTTCATCTATGATGAACGAGCTGAGTCTTCATTGTGCAAGAGTTGTTGAAGTTCATTATACGCCTTGCTTCATCTCCGGTGTGAGTTCATCTCAGTACTTTCCCAAATTGATATTGAAAGTTTCCTACAGGGGTTAGTCCAACAAAATATCCAACATCCACTATAGCATGCTATCGGCTCAAAAATCAACCTAGACACCACGTCTAATTTGATGTAGGAAGACATTTTAACTTAATTGCTTAAATTAAAAGCCTTTGAAAGCAAAATCACCACTCCTAAACTAGGCACCATGCTTAATTTAAGAGATGTATGAAAGTACTCCAAACCTAAACATATAATATAGCGAATGAGGGTAGCATGAAAGTATTATAGAGATTTATTCAGATTGTGATGATGAGCATATCTTAAAGGTAGGGACAACCAACATAGCAACACGGCAAGAGATGCTCTTAGAAAGTTTATTCCCCAAGCTTGGATTTTGCACAAATCAAGATTGGATGAATGTAATTCAATGTTACATGATGATTGGTTAGACATACCTTGTGTTTGTTGTTCCTTTGTTCTTTTCTGCTCCAGACCTAGGAAGGTTAGTGACAAAAATACCCGAAGGAATATTTTCATAATTATATTTCTATGCTCATTACAAGGACAGTGCAGCAGAAAGGTAGGCATAGCTCATAACCAGGTATTATGATGGGGTATAAGGATTCTACTTGTTATAGCTTGCTCATGGGGTAGTGATAGATAAGAGTGGAATTCGAAAACAACATTCATAAGAATGAAAACAAAAAATAATGAAAAGACTGGGACAAAAAGGAAAAAGATAAAAGTATGATTACAAGGTTAGACTAAGACTTAAGATGATCTACCGTTCCCCGGCAACAGCGCCAGAAATGCTTGTTGGTATAAATTAACGCACACTCTACTTTATCCGCAAGCGCACAGATAACATCTACCGATGTAGCACTTCACCGGAGTAACCCAGTTTTAATATCGAACCCAAAGGAACGGAAAGTGTTAAGTCTCAAAGTCTAACCCCTGAGTAGCTAACAAGGACGGAGAATCTAGAAGCATAGAGGGGATCACTAAGGCTATCTAATTCCAATTTAAGAGTGATATGTTTATATTATTCTTAGTGGGGAAGTTGCCATAAAAGGTCACAAACAGAGTATGAGTCTTTTATGCAAATGTATAATCCTACCGAGCCTACACACGGGTGAGTGGACTATAGAAGAATCAACAAGGCTATAAGAGTCACACTTGCGAACAACCACTACTACCGGCATTATAGGAGGCATTTATGAGCTATCAAGTCTAAGCACCACGCTTACACTATCCAACTACGCTAACTCTAGAATGACTAGAATTAAAGTACTCAAATGAGAGTCATAAACCTTAAGAATAATAAGAACAATAACTCAAACTTAAATATAGACGTTGATTACCGAAACAATTGCTGAAGCAAGTTGAAGATAAACTTGAATCCGCAGGTACAAGATGAAGAAGTTGATCCGACAGGCCGGAGCTCCTTCTTGATCTCTTCCTCTCTCTCTCTCTTCTAGTTCTAATATAAGACTAGGTTCGAAACCTAAACTAGAGGGGCAACTAGTCTTCTACTTGATAGCTGGCTCTTGATTACAACTAGATGAACTAGATCTAATTCTAGATGAACTAGAAGAGATTCATCTAGAGGGACCTCTACTTCTAATTGAAACCCTAGTTTCTGATGTGGAGATGAATAATGAAGATGGAGATGCCTGGAGAGGTGGGTCTGGGGCTGCTTATATAGCCCTGAGGGATCAACCGCGGCCGTTGGATCAAACCGACTTAAGGTACGGCTAAGATGCATCCTAGAGGTCGGTGGAGGAAGCTTGCAGAAGACAGAAGCCAGCGGGCCCGGGGGGTGACCGACCGGTGGGTCCAGGGGACCGGTCGGTCCCATCTGGAGGTGGACCGCGGTGCCCTTTCTAGTGGTGTCTCTATGTGTTCTCTGGAGTCTTCTAGAAGTATCCCGACGTGGCGGTTGCGTTATCTCCCGACGGTTTCCTTCTATGGGAAGCTATCGGTGCCGATTTCCTGGTTTAGTCCCTGCAGAATCATAACTCACCAAAACTCGTGGAATATTGTCAATTAAAACCCTAAACCTTTGTTGGTGATTGAATTCATGCCCATTTTATATTTATTTATCCTTTAATTTTGATAGATAACCAGTGTCAACAGTGTGCCAATCTTGAAGAGGGCCTCCATTCACATAGACGCCGAAACCTTGTGGCTACTAACTTGTTAGGGGGGCTCTGGAAAGGCCTCGTAGTGAACCCTACTGATTTACCTCAGAAGGGAGTCAAGAGGTTGATCACCTCGAGCATATGGGCAACATGACTCATGGGTAAAGTTGTACACACTCTGCAGAGTTATTTAAAACTGATATAACAGCCATGCTCTCAGTCATGAGCAGCCTAGATCCTTTTTGAGGTAGTTGGTTCTATGGATGGTTTGGATGATGTTTAATCTTGATGATGATAATTAATTATATTCACTTGGGAGCTTAAGCATAACCCAGTGGTTTAATAAGTAAAATATGACCAACTAAAAATGCTTACCGCAGTACAGTCGAGTCAAGCATTTTTGAGCCTTGCATCCCCTCATGTTATACTTGTTGACTACGGTGTGCTCACGCTTGCTTTACAATAAATGAACAAAAATCTCGGATAGGTACTAGATGGTGGTCAAGAGAGATGAGTTTTCCAAAGGAGTTTCCAAGAGTACTTGGAGAGTGCTCCCTCAATCCCTCAATCAACCGTCCTTGTGGAGTATGGAGTCCCGAAGAATGAAGATTAAGAATAGTTTTCTTTGTGCTTTGTTATATATGTAAGTCTTAAAGAAAATATGTTCCTCTATGTAATAAAGCATTGTTCTTGATATTCTCCATATTTGCTGCTATATTTGTCGTGTGGACATCCTGGTCACACATATAGTCAGCGCTTGGTATTCTTTGTAAAACTAGGTGTGACAGCTGATCATAAGAAGAACAAGAAGTACATGGGGGAGGCTCACATTGGACATGAATGGGATTCAACGAAAGAAAGCACAAGTGAAGAGGATGTGAAGATTGTAACCGTGGCTA